>CAOKZL010000410.1:1800000-2000193 GCA_948472985.1 Iguana delicatissima | reverse complement strand
TAAATGTTCTAATAAGTGTTGGAAGTGTGCTGTGGAGGTGGGCTCTTATACCATATGTGGTGGTCGTGTAAAGTAGTACAGGGTTACTGGAAACAGATCCATAGACAAATTGAATTAATTTTGGGTATAAAATTTAATATGTCCCCAGAAATTTATATGTTATCGATGTGGGAGAAAAACTTGTAAAAAAAAGTGGGTAAGCAATTGTTTTATATGACAACAGCTGCAAGGATAGTTATAGCTTCTAAGTGGAAAGATAATAAGATGCCATTGATAGAAGATTGGGATATGAAATTGATTGATATAATTCAAATGGATAGATTAGCTTGTTTGTTACGGGGAGAGAATAAAGAAAATTTTGTGAAACAATGGGGAAAAACGTTACAATATCTCAAAAATTCATGGTATAATAGCGAAATGGTAAAAATAGATCTTTGAACAATATTTAGGGATTAGGAGGTATAGTGGAAAGAGGAATGTCACCAACTGAAATTAAGTTAAAGAATATCTGACTCTCAGATCGAAGTTGGAAGTAGGAGGAAAATAGATTTGAATTAACAAGAATTTAGAGTTTATGTAAGTTTTAAATAATGTAAGTCTAATGAAACTGTGATGTAAATTTGTTGGTAAGTCATGTAATTTGTATTGTTATGTAATTTGTGTTGGTGTGTTAGTGTATATGTATTATAAGAATAAAGTTTATTATTAAAAAATAAATAAACTGATCTGGAGAAAAAGTTGCATTGTCTTGATATCAGAAGAGCGTTAATTTTCTATGTTCAACGCACTGCAGCTATAAAGAAAACTAAGCAGTTATTCATCTGTTATTCAAGTCAGAAACTAGGGGAGCCTGTTTCTTCCCAAAGGATATCTAAATGGGTTGTTTCTGCAATAAAGTTATGTTATGAGATTGCTAAAAGAAAGTTGCCAGTAAATGTAAGGGCGCACTCCACGAGGTCAATGTCAGCTTCAGCTGCTTTCATGCATGGTGTACAATTGGAGGAGATATGTAAGACCGCTACGTGGTTGCAGCTGTTAACTTTTATTTCCCAGTATAGGGTAGATGCAAGGGAAAGGAGTGATGCATCCTTTGGTAGGGCTGTTTTGTTTTCTGCAGTTGTTTAAAAAAAAAAGGAGGGGAGCTGGCACAGAAACATAATGGGGAAAAAAGAAAGAGAGAAAGAAAAACCTTTTCTGAATGATCTGAAGAAATGCAACATGATTGTTCTGTAAACTAAATATTTATTATTATAATCATATTTATAATATTTATTTATAGTATTTATAATATTTATTGTATTGCAATATTTAGTACTGCTTGAAAAAAGAAAAGAAAAGCTTGATGCTGTTTTGTTATCACTGGTGTATATTGACAGTTTGACATCTCCCACCTCCATCTTTGACAGCTCGCTAATCTCCCCACTGTGTGATCGAGTGGTCTTCTGTGAAGTCACACAAACCCACTCAGCCTCGCCACTTGATGTCTTTTTCGATGGTTCCTATAGCTGCTACCATGGCGGCGAAGGAACTGACAGTTACTCGGAGAGGGGCCTTGTATACTCTGGGGATGTGCCAACTGCCAAAACGCCTGATTTTAGGCTTCTAGAAGGTTCTGGACGCAGGCATGAAATACCCCATTGTGTGACTTCGCAGAAGACCACTCGAAGAACCACAGTTACAGGTAAGCAGCCTGTTCATATCCAGTCTTTCTACCTGGCTAGTGGCATCCAAAGTGACTAACCAGAAGAGAAAATTAATACACGATAATGTGGTCACCTTTAAGCAACACAAACTGATGAAGGAGTAGGACGTACCATTCCCTTGGATGCTATTCTAGCTACTGCCTTTTTAATTGGCTCGGCATTGGCTGTAGGGACACTCACCTTCCCCCATGTCCTCCATAGTAATCAAAGCCAGGTAGCATCCATTTTTGTTTATCCTTAGAGGCAGTATGCTTTCTCTAGTAGTCTGAAGTAACATTGATGATCACTGAAGTCATGTAGCACAAGGAGTAAAGACGTAAACTAATTCCTTGTCCTTCTGTTTTAGTTGTTGTTGGGTGTTCATGCTTTTACTATTGGCACTGCTGCACCAGATCCTTCTGTTTTTGCATAGTTTCCCTGTATGTTCTGTGTCTCAGTCCATTCCCAAAGAGTGTGTTATTATTTACTGTTTTGCAAATAGAAAGATATTCCTGAACAAAAATGACTTGTCAAGGTCACAATAAAATGATTTGAACTCAAGACTCTTAGGTATGAATGAGAAAATCTGGAGGTTTTGCATCCTGTAATGGAAGCTGTTAAAGTGTTAAACTACAAAATGGGGAGCCACTCAAGCTGTATCCTCAGGATAAAAACTAGTGCTTCTGTTGGTGGGAGAAGGCTATATTGTCATTGTGTCTTTTATTGCCTTTCAAGGGATGTTAAAGGGATGTTAAAACTAATGTGTTGCAAACTTATAGTAAAGTTTTTCACTTTCAATGTGGGTCTTTTCCAAGGTAAGCACAAAATGTGGTGTTGAACACAGTAAGTGAAAATAAACAAGAGAGGCCCTGTTTCCTTCAATGAATAAAGTTCACAATTGCTTGGCTGTTACTTCATTAATGTTATAAGCTATCAAACAGTTTTGCTGACCACAGCTTGCTGGCTCTATTTATCACAAGTGATAAAAGATCTGTAGTGTCAAACAGGAATTTAGCTACACAGAAAAGGAGAAAAGAATGGGTCATAATACAATAACATATTCTTGATGCTGTCCTTCCTTGCCAACAATTAATGGAGAAATTCATTTTATGAATCAGTGTTTACAGACTTACATCTGGAGAACTTTTCAACTTGGATATTTTCCAAAGTGTTGGATTTACATGCCAATCTCCCCCTCCTCTCACTTATCATACCCTTTTTCTCTGTGAGTTGTTTCAGTTGTTATCAGCAGATGCAAATAATTTTTATTTTATTTTGCAGTCCTTTGGGTAGAAAACCTTTCTCAATAGTAGACTTCTAAATTCAGAATGATTAGATAGCAGTGTAAAGCTTGTACAGGAAAGAAAGCACAAGTACTGATCTAGCTTCAGATAGCTGTTCTTGAAGAATGATAGCTGAATGTATAATTTATCTCATACGTTCAGTATTGGACTGAAAACAAGACTCAGTTTAACTGTGTTCCTAGGTTTGAACAAAACAAAGCAATGCCGTATTCTGTGTGGCTCATACTTCATTCTAAAAGGAAATTGCAAGTTGCCATGCCAAAGCACCCAACTGAGCCCCACGGTGGCTCTTTGACTTATTAATGCTGAGGGATATTAGATTGACACTAACTCTACATTTTTCCTAGTGCAGATTAAAACATCCATGTTTCCCCAGCCATTTGCAGGTGAAATCTGAAATTTTAAACCATAATTAAATCCACAATTTAAGTTGATTTTTTAATGGTTTGCTAGAAATTTCATCTGTGAAAATGATAAAAAGAGTAATGATAAAAAGAATAAAGGATAAAGAATAAAGAATAAGGATAAAAAGAATAAGGACAGACACACTGTAAAATGTGTTTCTTCCTTACAGAGGAACAACCTGCTAGCGTACTCTGTTGAAAAATCTTAAATTATGTGATAAAAAATAATTTAATACAATCATCCCTCCATATCTGCAGATTTGGTATCCATGGATTCAACCAACCATGGCTTGAAAATATCCCCCCCCCCCCCAAAAAATCCAAAAAATAAACTTTGATTTTTACCATTTTATATAAAGGGCACCATTTTACTACCTTATTGTACATAATGGGACCTGAGCATCCACAAATTTTGGTATCAATGGAGGTTCCTAGAACCAAACCCTAGCAGATTCTGAGAGTCCACTGTATTTTCAAGGCTTGAAAATGTTTTACTTCATTGAATTACAGTTTCCAGAATCCCCCAGCCGGCATGGTCCATATGGGCTGTTGGGGAGAAAAGGGGAGTTTGGGAACTGCATTCCAAAAAACAAAACAAAACATTTTCAAGTTCTCTGTTTTACTATTGTTCTCAGACTCTTAGCTATGCATGCGAACAGCCTTCCATTCTTCAAGCAAGGAAACAAAGTAACTGCATATCTGTGAAAGGCAAGTAAGACATTGTACGGGAGGGGGGATGGCATTTCCTTTTAATAGTACCGCATTTTGACAGTATCATTTGACAAGTACATCTTCATATGCCTTTGCCATCAAAACCAAAATCAGGATGCCTTGCTTCCTTCTAGCAAATTACATAAAGTGCCCTAGGGCAAAGTGACATTTTTTGACAGTGATAAAGTTACCTTGGATGGAAAAGTTGTGCTGATGCCCAATGAAATACTTTGGTGTAGAAGGTATTAATTTTCATGTCTGTTTAACCTTTGGGATTTGAGTTTTCAAAATAAGCTTTCAGAATTTTTACGTATACACAGAAACTTTATATGTGCTAATGGGCTATGTGACATTTTACTCATAATTTCACTGTTAGGAAAAGTCATTTAAAGGGTGTTATTTCTGTGAATCTCTTATGGTTTATTACGTTCATAATGTTTTTATCTTGGGTTTTATCTGAGAAACAAGAGTTGCATACATAAGAAGCTTGGAGGAATAGTTTTCACATTTTTCTTTAAATAACTTCCTTTCACACAAGAAAGGAGGGGTGTGGGTTAAGATGGCTGTTGACAGTATATTATGTAGGAATGCATTCTACTCATGTAGTTGTCAGCTAAATGTAACAATCCTGCAGGCCTAACAACCCATAATACCCTGCTTTGTTTTAGCAATGGGCATATATCAAATAGAACAGTTTGTATGTGGGTATTTTTCCTTTTTTAAATTTTTTTTTTTAGAAAGGCATTCCATGTATTAATCTCCCTCTTTCTTTGAGATGAAACTGTCCATGTGTATTCACTTCCATTCAGTTCTGTGCATGAGAGCCATAGTTTATCACAGCTTCTCTTTCTCTTTTTTGAAGGGAAATGTTTAGTGCACATATGGAATTTCTTCTGAAGTTGTAGAGCTGCTTTTTAATGTTTTTTTCCAGCCTCAATTAAAAGAGCAGTTTTAAATTTATACCAGATTTAGGTGTGTAAGTGCTAAAGAAGAGCTATCTCAACATATGAACTCATGACCTCTTACATTAATTAGGAAGGGCTCTGCTTCAAGAGTATCACCCTTTCCTTGATTAAACTACAATGCAATATACATTTATTTTTCACTCATGCTTAGTTTGTACAGAGGTGGTAGACATGTCTGGATTGTACCTCTTCAGACTTCAAGTTGATGTTCAAATAACTGTTCTCCATAGCTTAAACAAATCCTACACATATTAAAAAAAATCAGGGAAAAGGATTACAGTCTCTGCTTTTGCTGACATGGTACTTTCAAACTGTAGGAATCTTTTGGCAGAGCAAGGTCTGGATGTTCCATCCTTTAAGCCATAATCTATGGTCTGAAGTGGTATATCCCAGGCACAGATGTGCCAGTTCAGTTGTATCTCTCTTCTTGTGTTGCTCTTTGCCAGATAGACAGCTTGATTACTTTCATGGACTGTGTGGTTGGCTTGAGACGTTGCTGTTGTTAGGATTCTAGAGAAGGACAACACACTAATTATTCTTCAGTATCTTGTACTTCTAGATCAGTGGTTCTCAACCTGTGGGTCCCCAGATGTTTGTGGACTTCGGCTCCCAGAAGCCCCAGCCACTATGGTCAATGCTCAGGGCTTCTGGGAGCTGAAGTTCAAAAACATCTGGGGACCCACAGGTTGAGAACCACTGTTCTAGATAATGCTGGGACGCAACTTCCAGAAAGAGAAGAGCTGGTTGTGAACAGAGGGAGCCTGAGTCTTTCATCCTCAAGATTAGGCACTAGGATCAGCAAAGTGTTTTGGCTTGCTTCAACATTTTTTCCAATAGTTAAAGAGCAGGTCATTCTAATTATACGTTTTGTAATGTTATTGATGTGATGAATATATCATTTTCTTTATTGCTTTTTAAATTCTTTCCTTTACAAATGTTTTATTTCAACTTAGGTGGCTGTGCTACCATACCAGAGTCTGACCTTGAAGAGAGATCAGCCTCTCAAGACTCCCCAGCAATGTTTACCAATCACAGGCACCTCATGAAGCAGAAGACCAAACCTGGTAAAAAAGAAAAAAAATATTTTGTTAATTTTGAGAAAAATATCTTCTTAACATGAGGAGTGACTGATTCTTTTTCAAAGTTCCTATCAGTTGTTTTTGAATGATTTATTTTTAGTTTAGGATTCCTCCCTCCACATACACAGATGAAACTAGTAGTTTTTACTTGTTTAGAGTGTCATTCTCTCCACAAACTTCCATAGAGGGCATACAGAGATGGTGCAGTTGTAGTTCCAGGTTTTTCATGGCCTTGAACATGATCCTCGTGTTGCCCCTGAGATTGGAAACTTACTTTTTCAGACAACTGTCAGAGGCAGTGGTGATTGGGGGGATCTTTGGAGTTGTAGTCCAAGTTGTAGCTTTGTCCAGCTGTTCATTTTAAACAGATACAGTCCACTCTGTCTTGTCTTTTTCTCACTACTCTAAATACTGTTCTTTCCCTCTGGGTTCAGTCTGAAGCAGTCTTCCCCCTTTTCCTTTCTTCTAGTCTGCTTGCACACATCAGGAGATGAATTGAAGAGGAAGAGATATTGAGGAAGAGGAGAAGGGCCAAAGGGCTGGTATTAGGGCAGTTGCTGGCATATGGGCTTGGTAGTTCCCTAGTGATTCCAGTTCTTAAGGCCAACACAGAGCTGTGTCAGAGAATACCACAAATGTAGCAACTGTGAATAAGATGGTTCAACACTGTAAATTTGGTTAGCTTCCTTGACTTGTGCAGTATGCAGAAGTGAACATGAGGATAATAAAGTTTGCTGATGTTCTTCTTTGCTATCAATTATGAAAACTGATCAATATTTGCAGTAAATGTTTTAATTATGTTATTATGTTGTAAAAATACAGTGTTGATGACACAATGTCTGGAAGGACAATGTATGCCCTTGGGAACTCTGAAATAGTGCTACTTTAGGTGTAGGAGTGTGCTTTAGCTAACATCATCACATTTAATAAAACCTCCCCTTACAGTTTTATTTTCTTAGATTGTGTCTTGCTGTTCATTTTAGAGACACTTCCAGGCCTCCTTTAACAATGGCTAATCGCATTTTTGTTCTTCTTCTTCTTCTTTTTTTATAATTTCATACTTTGGAAAACAGTGGTGGCCATGCTTATAGGAAAATAAAAATATATTTGAAAGTTAGAAAATGTAATCTGCTTTTGGTTGTATCTAACTGTACAATAGTGATTTGATAAAGCAAGAAAAAGCCTTGTGGCACCTTAAGCAGTAAAAAAAAATGTAGACTATACTCTGCTGGATTCATGAAGTATTACACTGAGTTTCAAGTAAGTAATTATAATATGGGAGGAAACTATAAGAACAAAGTTAAGCAGGCGCTGCCTGAGTGACTATATTTAAATATATTGGTATATTACCAAAACATTAATATACATAACCTGTGACAACGCAGTTCCTGTTCTTTATTAGAACTGTCTTTGACTAAAGAACATACCTAGGCATGGCAGGCTATTGGAGACTCCAACATCACATATTTCAGTTCATATTTCATAAAGTGTTAATTACATATTTTTGTTCATTATATTTTAAAAGTAACTATTTCTGAACTTTTCTTCACTTGATCTTTTAATAAATATACCTGAAATTTAAATACGTTTAGTTCTTTTGCCAAACTCCAGGATTGGTTTCACTCATGCACTGGACTGCTTGCCATAATTTGCAAGCCTGGTTGTTAAGTTATTTAAAGGAAGCTCTGGAAAGCAATCTTTCCTTCTCCATAAGTTAATAAACCTGGTTTCCTACATATTTAGAATGCAAGTCTGAGTAATAGTGGCAGTACCTCTGAAGAATGTAAACAAAGGGTGTATTGCAGTTGTCTTACTTTGCATATATGCCAAATTGAGACACTAAAGGGAAGTGTAAGATAAGATAAAAGTCAATAACGCTGTCATACAGTGTTAGGTGCCTTTATAGCTTGGCCCTGTGACCAGTAAGACCCTGTTCCACATTCCTATCAACTGTACCTCCAGAAAAGGGTGAGATGTGGCATTGGCACATCCTTTGAAAACCTCAAAATATAGGCATGTATTGTTTTCTGATACGGGCTGTGTTTTTCATGGTTAACCTGCTGTTACTCTGTGGTGGGATATATGTGCAAATGAACAAGAACTATAATATTGCAGCATCATTGTGAACTTGTCAGCCAACTCTTTCCATTTGAAAACTCAGTTGTCTAGCAGGTTTATCAATATCTATATATGAACCTGCAATTTGTCTAAAGTGTTTTCAGGCTAAATTAGTCTTTAGTGTTTTCTTTTTAGTTAATTGTTCAGTTTAGTGGATGGTACCTACAGTTCTATACAAAGAGCCTCTAAATATTGATTTCCTCTTAATTTCTATTGTGGTTGTAACTTTGATTTAAAACATGCCACCTTTGTTATCTGTTTCTTCATTATTGTGTGCAATATCCCAAGTAGTTGAAATGATCTAATTTAGATCCTTGCATTTTAGTACTGTGGTTTTGAGGAACTCTTGAAAATTCACTACTTGTACTAAAATGTTTATAATTTGGTTACCTTGATCTGTGTTGGAAGAAAGACAAGAGAGTATTTGACCTGCCCTACTCATTAAACTTCTTAATCACTTTCAGTCCGTCAATCTTTGTGACAGAGGACCAGCTAAGCTGCCCACAGTGATAACTAGCCATACAGAAGTTCAGTGATTTTCCTTCTACCTGGCTTCACATGTGATCCTGGGAAGCTCAGTCCAAACAAGATAGAGATTTTGTTGTTAGGTTGCTCATCTGACTGTAGAGATGGTGTTCAACCTGTTCTATGTGGAGTTGCAGTCTCTTAAATAATCAAGTTCACAGTCTTAGCATGCTGTTGCATTGAGCAATATTGTTGGATATTAAAACATGTATCACCAGCTAAGGCTTAAAAATATCTGTGATTCCTTCTAGACAGACATAATGTCTTGTTCATTGTCAACCTTTATTATTTTGTAAGTTCCCAACCACAGTATTACAAACATTGTTATCTGGGGTCATCTCAGAAACCTCTGTTCAAAATACAGCTAAGTTTAACTGGCATCAAGTGAACAAACCATATGTGAACAGTTCTTCAGTGAAGTCCACTGGCTGTCAATCTGTTTCCAAGCACCATTCATAATGTTGGTATTGTCCTTTAATGCTTTTACTTTTAGTAGTCTAACCTTTAGTGTTATACAACTGTTTAATGTTTTAACATTTAAAGTCATATATCTGAAGAGACTGCCTGCTCCCACATATAGATGCCTAAATGCTAAGACTTGCTTTTGAGATTAGGTGGGTGTAGCTGGAATCAAAGTCTTCTCAGCTGTGATACTCCTTTAGCAGGACACTCACTTTAAGAAGGCTCTTCTAGCAGTAAGTAATTCACATATTTTTGGAGACCGTATATTTGTCAAGCCTTTCAACATGATACTAAACTAACTGTATTAGTGCTGACACATGCTATTCATTCTTTTATTTTTATTGGTTTTACTTTACATTTTATTACTTAGAGCAGTTATGGAAGCTGCAAAACAAAAAGGTGAAATACAAGTGTATTTCATTTTTATAACATATGCATAAAATTGTATTTAATCTTAATGAGGTTGTTGCTAAAACATCATTTTATCTTTAATATGTTTCATTTATCTGCCTTATAACACCCTAACTTTTGCTGGGGTCATAATCTCTGAGCCAGTTCAGACATTAAAAACCTTTCCTCCATGGGCTATGTGGTACACCACAACTCTTTCCAAGGAGAGTAGTATGTGTGATCTGTCTTTTGTATAAATGCGGATACAACTTTCACATGCTAATTTACGTTATTGTAGGAGGATATTATCTACAGGTATTTGCAGGGAATTTGTATAGATAGTTGTAGCTGTGTCAGTGAATATACTTGAGTCACATATTGTTGTTATTCTGAATATGTCGCTAAAGACAACTCAGGTACATAGTATATAACAAGTTTTGGTGTTAGAACCATCCATCTGTCATGTCATTGTTAGTTGTGGAAAACTTTGCTTTGTTCAGTTTTTAATCTCTGAATTCATCCTGGAAGTTGATGGTATTAGAAGCATGTGTTTAACTGAACATTTTCTCTTATTTTAAACTCAGCTATTAAAGAATGTAAACACCTGTTTTAATTTTTCTATGATAAGAATTTATGACAACTTAAAAATCAACAGGGTACAAAACTTTGGCACTGTATAAGTCATACTAAATGTAGATGAAAGAATGTGTTTTTACTATTTTTTTTAAATAGAGCATCTACACTTTTTTAATATCTAGGTCTATGCTGATTTGAAAGAACATGATCTTCCCATTTAACTCCCCAGTTTTATTAACATCTTAAAAGCATTAATAATGAAAAATGCTGTGTATTTAATAGAATGACATTCATGTTTGTATTTACCTATTTTAAGGGCACTTTTTCATGTGCCTTCATAGTGTTATGTACAGGGATGGGAAGGGAGTCAAGGTACACTTAAAAAACCAATCACATTAGAATAAATTTGTAAAAAAAAATTACAAATTGTTTTGTAGAGATGGAGACATGGGTGGTGGCATCAGTGAAACACACCCATAAAAAGGAAGATCTTCAAAGACCAGCTAAATGCCAGAGCAGAAGGGTGCGAGACATATGTCTGTTGAAAAGGAAAGTTTCATACCTTTGGCACCATGCATCCCCTATGCACACCAAAATCACTTAGTCATCACTTTGGCATAGATCTAGGGTTTCATATACTAGATATGAGTACATTTGGCTTGATTTTATTCATATACTAGATATACCATCTTGTGCCTTATAGCAGAACCTGATTCTAAGCTTTCATTAAAAAAAAAAAGCCTGTCCTGCCTTTCATTGTGTTTAGGCAATAAGCAAAGTATTACAGTTCTAATATTTTTCATAGATTTATAATTGTAGATTTGAACCAATGTCATTTTCCATTTTTCTGGACCAATGTTACAATTTGGAAGGAAAGTCTTAAACTGAGAGGATTCTAGATGAAGTTTGTTTTACAGAGCTCTTTGACAGCACAGAAAGCAATGGAGCCGTTAGAATTTGGGGAGTAGAAGAGTCAACAAAGTGAGGCAGAATACATACACTTATGTGCATTTAAGGGCCAACATCTACAGTTACAGGTATTTAAGATGCTATGACTATGTCAAGTCATGGAAAAACAGCAGTTTTTTTCATGATATAACACGGTAATATTATACTTTTACTTCCCAGAAAAAAAGTCAATTTAAATTTTATGAGGGACAACTTGGGTTCTTTCACTAGGAATGAAGCAGGAAAAAGTTACAGTTCCATTATTGCCACCTTCTCCCCACCTTATCTTCTTGCTCCACCACTGCCTCTGCTATGACTTCCCACCACCTGGTTTTGTCTTCTGTTTTCCTTGCTCTTCACTTGGCAGCAGTAGCAATATCATTGCCTTCACCTGCCAGCCTGTTTGCTTGCTCTCTACTTAAAGCAGCACTGACAAATTTGTGCAGTCACTTCTCCTCTACAAGGCAGGCAGCAATGTCAAGTGAGGTAAGTTGTGGTGTGAAGGAAGAAAGTGTGGATGGTTCAACAACATGTGCAAAAGGAGAGATGTATTGCACAGAAGCTATGTTAAATAAGCTGGGGAGACGAGAGGAGGGGTAAAAGGTGAGTAGTGAGAGCACAAGAAGGGTTGAGAGTAAGGCAAGAGAAGGTGAGAAGTACAAACAGTGCAGTGCAAGAAGAAAGAAGAGGAGGCATGGTGAATTACGAGGTGAGGCAATGGAGGGGAGAGATGTGGGTATGGGAATAATATTTGAATGATTCATGAGAAAAAAAAAGAAAAAGAAAGGGCTTTTCTAGTGTCTGAAATCCCAACAGGAAGAATCTTCCTCAAGTCTCTTTCTCATCCCACTGTCCTCCTGATGTCACACAGCAATTGGATGTGGGAGAGCAAGAAAAGGGCTCCAGAAGCATACAGCCTCCAGATCCTTGATTACTGTTTCCCCAGCCTCCCAGTGTCTCATGGGATGGGGGTGGTGGGAAGCTTGCACCCCAACCCTCCCAGTGTCTCATGGAGTAGACAAAGCACTGTTTTGTAGGGCTGGGCGAGGGGATCCCCCTGCTGATGGATGCTTTCTCACCATGCAAGACCCCTTTGAAAACTGCATAATTTTCAAAGACATTTGGAAGAAACTTTAATGAATTATTTATTATTCCTTATGGGGATGAATATTTTAACACAGCACATCCCTAGGAAGAGGAATGGGAGAGCGAGAAGTGTAACGCCAGAATGCAGGGAGGTAGGCATGAAGTGAGTGTGCATGCATGGAAGAGTGGTGTGTCAACACAAAGCAAGAATGCAAGGGGCAGATGCTATGCTGCAGTGTAATAAGCAAGAGAGTGAGGTGTGACAGTGGCATGAGGTGATGCAGGGAAGATCAAAGAAAAGGCACATAATAACATAAAAGGAAATAGGAAAGTGAGGCTACAGCATCAGACCTGCAAGGGGCGGAAGTGGCCCATTTAATTGTCCCTGGAGCAGGAACCACTTCATGAGTACTAATCTGAGGAAAGGAGCTTAGAGAAGACAAGGTGAGAAGACAGGTAGAAAGCATATTGAGGTATGTACTGCATTGATTATGTGACCTGTCACATGTATGTCCTGATACAACTTGACTTGGCCCATGGTTTCTATGAGAAGCAAGAAGATCTATATTGTACAAATAAGGCAGCTGTGGTGTGAATGTTGAAAACTGGTGTTGGGGTGCCGAAACTGGTGTTGGGGTGCTCAGCATCAGTCCCAAGATCAGCATCTGAATAGCCATCTGAGTTAAACTCACAACCTGTGAGTTAGTAAGGCATAAATACAAGGACATACAGACATATTTTTGAGAGTATGATTCCTCTATATTGAGAATTTTGATGACTTCCCAGCCCCTAAGATAGAACCTAAAGGTATGCCATTGCTTATACCAAGTCTGATTAAAGGCAGAAGGATTAATATCCTTGAGAGCAAGGGCAACTTTAGATGATAAACTGGAAGGATAATTTAATTCAGTTGCACACACTCATTTCAAGGCTTTTTTTAATAAAAGAAAAAGGAAATATTTAAAGTAATCTTTCTTTTTTAACCATGATTAATAGATTTCATTTATTAATTTGTAAATTACTTCAGTTTTTAGAAAGAACACATATGTTACAGTTTCAGTAATATGAAGATATACTGTATTTAAATGTAACTAATCAGCTTGTTAAAAGGAGAATGATTAATCAACTGTAAAGTCTTTAACTCTAGTAACACCAGAAATGTGTGCAAGATTAGCTAAGCTGAAGATTCATTATGAAAATATTGGTTATTTCTTTAATCTAATATGGGTTGGACAGAGTTATATATCAGTGACTTGCAATCTAGGAATTGGGTGCTCTGTAAGCTTTCTTCAGAGCTGAAAGGATACCATTGTTCCTTTTTTCTTGCTATTTCCTGTAGTTGACTAGCATTCAAGCTGACATTTTAAACTGAAATTTGGCAGCTTTTGAGTTTATAAAATAGATATGGAAAATAGAATTAAATTGTATTTAAAGATTTATGAAGTCCAGATTTGGACTAAACTTTAACATATTATACTTTTGTACCAAATAGCATGCCTTTGTCTGATAGAAAAGTTTGTGTGGGATCTTCTTATATTTTCAATAAAAAACAGCTTCATAACATTATATTAAATTGTTTTCCATTTTTGAAATAGTATCGGGAAAATTTAAATTACAGTTTTAATATAAAGAACTATGCTCCTCAGATCTTTCCAAAATCAGACTCTTCCATATTCAGACCACAACATGAGCAATGCAACTGAAAGTAAAGTATTTTAAAAGTCTCAGACTCCTTTTTGTTTTTCAGCCATATTTCAGTCATAGCTAGCCATGACACTAATACTCTGTGTGTGTGTGTGTGTGTGTGTGTGTGCGCGTGTGTGTGTTTGCGTGTGCACGTCCATGCATACCTTCTGGTCACTTGTGAACTTATGGCAACCTCATAAATTTCATATAGCTTTTCCTAGGCAAGAAGTATTCAGAGGTGGTTTTGCCAGTTCATATGAGGAGAAGTTTCAAATAGAACTTGTGGTATGAGATGTAGGCCACCTTTTCAAAGAAACAAATCTGTAAGCTCTACTGGGCACACAACTAGGTACATTTAAAGTAGCTACAGTAGGTCTCCCATAACCATGTGATTGGTATCCACAGTTTCACTCACTTGCAATCTGCTCTGGGACAGTGGCTGCCACCATTGGTCAGCACCTTTGCTCTGCACAGTCATTCAAGAGAGGTGCACAGTGAAGCTCAGCTGGGCTTCCTGTGCCTCTCTCTTGATGGAGAAAGAAACAGACACTGCTTCCTTGGCCAAGGTTTGTGGAGCCTGGCTCCATGAAACCACACAACTCTCTTGACTGAAGAAGGAGATTGACACTTTCCTCAGCCAAGAGAGATGTATGAAATCTGGCTTCATGAAACCATGTGTCTCTCACCAAAAAAAAAGATGGACTCCTTCCTTGGCAAAGAGAGGCACATGAAGCCTGGCATGGCCCCCCCTGAGCCTCTTTTGATTGAGGAAAGGGACGGATGCTGCTTTCTTCGTGGCGAGATGCGCATGAAGTCTGGCACAACTCCCTCTGCTGTTATCTCCATTTTTCACCATCCACGTTAATTCTGGGTATATATCTCTCACGGATATGGGGTACTAGATTTGAATTTCAAGTTTAAAATTGAATGAATGTTGTATGAAAATCTGTCTGAAAGTTCACAACATGTGCTTTTGCAGATAATATTTAAAACTATGGAAGAGTTTTGTAAAACATCTAGCTATGCTAGCTTTTGAGCAGTGATAGCAGTTTGTAAAAGCAATATTAACTTAGTCTTCAGTATACAAAAATTTGAACTTGCTGTGTATGCTAGTTGAAAGATGTTGAACAGTGGTAGATTAATTTTATACAGAAATGAGTGATTCCCTCAAAGCCTTAGAACTGGCAGATAAATTTCATATCAAAATATTTAGCCTAACACAAGATTGCTCCTTCAATATATTTGGTTTCCATCAGTTGTAGTTGGACAGTGAAAGACTATCAAAAAATGTCATCTAGAAATTGGTTTGCTTTATAACATGATAAAATCTAATATGATATGAAGTAAGAGGCTAGAGCCATTACTTTTTCATCCTTGATTACAAATTCATATAATAGTGGAACGTTCTTCCTCTAAAGAATAATTTTCCTTATATTAAAATTATTTCATTTTTTACTGTTTCAAGTGTACTATTTTTATTATAAATACCATTTGTGTTTTTTTTAAGTTTCTTGCTTTGAGTTTTCATAATGATTCTATGCATATACTCCTTGAGACCCATACAGTACATCACTAGATTAACTGAATATATTAAAATGTATAAGTCTGAAGTGCTATTGTTTCAGGTTATATTGGAGTCTTCTACTATGTTCCTTTCTAATTTCCTTAAAACTCTCACATGAGTAAGAAAAGGTTAAATCTGTGGAAATATGCCAGAATGCTTTTAAGGCTTACTTGTTTTACAATATTTCATTTGAAGCACTTCAAGAATAAGTAACTATTTTTTTTTAAAAAACAAACTTTCAATAGCACTCTCCCTAAGACATTTTATCAGCAAAGGTCAATTCCCCTCCCAAGAGAATGTCATCTTAATACATAGACAGGCATTCCTTTAATTCTTATTTCCTTATCTGAATACATATGATTTTGCATTCCATTATATTTGTGTCAGGGTTAAAAACATTTACAAAAATGGTCCGTAAAGAGTAGATTTTCCAGTAGCTTCAGGAAGATATTTTTATAGCTTAGGGCCTAGTCTTTCCCTCTGATTGGCACAGGGAGTCCAGTTACTTGATTTTTCCCACCAGAAGATATATCTCGTCTGTCTTTTTTGGTGTTGGTACAATAGTGTATTCAGGTGAGGCAGGTAGGGAAAAAAGAACAGACGGATGGATGGGTGGATGGATGGATGATGGATGAAGTCTGGGCAATGTTTTCAACTCTTCTTCCTTTCCTTTCTTGGCATACTTAGTTTGGGATAATGAGAACAGCAAAAGTCAGGTGACTATGTGAGAGGGATAACCTACCTCCCCATCCCTCATATTGGTGAATAATATTCTTTTTACCAAAAGCTGCATACAGGTACCTTAGGCCTCCCTAAGTTAGCAGATCTCCAGCCGATGAAGGGAGTGATTAACAACTTAAATTTCAGCTCTCTATCTGTCTATAGAGCCCTAATCTTTGACTTCAACTTATGGTGACCCTATGGATGAGAGACCTTCAGGCTGTCCTGCTCAGATCTTGCAGATTTAGGCATGTCTTTTCCTTGATTGAGTCTATCCATCTGTAATGTGCTCTTTGTTTTTGCATACTACCTTCTACCTTACCAAACATTGTCTATTCTAGTGACTCATGTCTTCTCATGATATTGCCAAAGTATGACAGCCTCAGTTTAGTCATCTTGGCTTCTGCGGAGAGTTGGTGCTTGATTTGTTCTAGGACCTATTTATTTTTCTTTTTAGCCATCCAAGATATCTGTAGAACTCTTCTCCAGCACCAATTTTGAACAAGTTGTTTTCTTCCTGTCAGATGTTTTCATTGTCCAGCTTTGACAACCGTACATAGAAATTGGAAATACAATGGCATGAACAATCTTAACTTTAGAATTCAGTGGTCTAGCTTTACACTTACCTTTAAAAATCCTTATCCCCCTGCGAAAAAAGAAAACCAAAAAGGGCAGTCCTTGAAAACTTGGCTAACCTGAAAATAGTCCTATCACTGCTGAAATTGCTAACCCCGATCTCACCTAAAGTACACAGATTTATCCTCTACAATATTTTGTCTGGAACAGATAATTGTACAGGTAGTTTCATATGCTCAGCAAGATTTCAGTTCATTTTTAAATTTTAAAATCCTGATGGATATATCTAAATTAGGTTTTGGATCCTGGCCGTTTTGTGTTCCTACTATTTTTGTTAGAATGGTGCATATGCTTAACTTTTTCTGTGTGTATATGTGTCCTTACTAAATTCATAAATAAATAAATAAAGACGTTTACACACACTTCTGTTAAACACTATTCCAAAGATGCCAGCTGTGAGGAGGTCTGATATACATTCTAGCAGTGATAAAATGAGCTTTCCTGCATGAAATATTAGCTCTTTTGTATACATTTCCTCCTTACTATGTTCAATTATCTTAATGCATGTTGTAAATGACACTGATTCATGAGCTTAGTGTGGGCAGACATTCAAAGACCTACATCAGGAAAATATCTGGGTACAAAACCCCCAATTGACTCTATAATTAATTAACTTCACCATCCTACTTCTTAGCTTTTGACAGAAATTAGGGATTTGGCTGAAGGGAAAGATTTTCTTTCTCTTCCTGTGCTTCACTTTAAATATGTTTGGTGATTGCATGCGTTAGGACTTGCTATGAGACTATTCAAAGTATTCACATATTTATGGAACTTCTGGTTTGAAAGAAGAGTAGAGTGTATTTATACTTGAGGGAGGAATGAGTAATTTAATAACTTAAATCCCAAACGTAAGAGATGTAAGCCTCAATTAGAGTTTCTTTTTAATCTGGTTTGTAGATTAATTTGGCTCAGTTGGAGAACATCTGCTATTTTAAAACTACAGTAGATAAAAGGAAAGAGGGATATCTTACTAATGCACCTACCACAGGTCCCTTTCATTTTTTCTATTTCAGATTTTCTCCCAACAGAAATGCCTTACAGCAGCTATCTGCTCCTATGTAAATATTACAGAAAGAGCTGACAATCTTTCTCCCGCTTGAGAGCTGCTTTTCTGAGGCACCCTCTCCTGTTTGGGTGGGAGGTTGAAAATCTGAGTTCTGTTGCTATATACCATTCTTGGTATATAGCTCCAATGAGCAGAAAGAATGAATCAGCAGTCTACTCAAAAGTAAAGTAAATTTAATATTTAAAATGATAAAAAGCAATACATAATTATTAAACTGTGAGTAATATAAAATATGAGACAGTAATGATGATAATGGCTAGAGCAAAACAGCTCATCCGGTTATGATGTGATTAGCAAATAAGACAACAACAGAAGGCTCTGACTAAGAAATGATTACTAAAGCTATGATGGCATGGCTAATAAAGAGAATATAATTGAGCCAATGAAAATTACTATAAGAATGTTACACCTTATAGTCTTTCTACCTGTAAAAGTCCAAACTTCAGATGTAAAGATTACTAAATTGTTATTCCTTAACAAACAAGCAGTTTGCTTTTTAAAATTAGGCTAAATGTCTAAGGCATGAACCGAAGTGAAAACAACAAACTAGCATCACTTCTACAAATAAGTAGAAGCAATTGACAAAGCACCCTTTCAGAAATTGGTCCAAAAAGCCCCAGTTATTTTTGGGTCAGTTCTGTATAGGATTAGCCCAAGGTAAGCATATGCAGTTTAAAAACTAAAAAGTAATTTAAACATAAGGCAAATTATATATCTACCTATCTTGAGGGGTAATGTCTCTTGCTGAAATTTAGCCGCAAAGATGTAAGCATTAGAGAAAGGAATTCACACAAAGAGCTGTAAGATGTAGTGGTCTGAGCTTTGGACTATAGCATGAGAGACCAGGGGTCAAACCCCTACTCAGCCATGGATACGCACAGAGTGATCTTGGGCATGTCACACTCTCTCAGCTTCAGAGGAAAATAAAGGCAAATCGTTCTGAACAAATCTTGCCAAAGAAACCCTGTGATAAGTTTCCCTTAGTGTCACCAGAAGTCGGAAATGACTTGAAAGCACACAGCAACAACAGGTCACCGAAGGATATATGGAAAAATGTGAATGGAAAAGAAAATTCTAAATTCTAGCCTGCCAAATGTCTGAAAATGCTCCTCTATTCTAAAGACAAATTTCAGAAGATAGCTTCAACCCCAAACCCATTCAAAGTTAGTTTCTTTCCCTCATTTTGAGAGAAGAAATAGAATTAAGAAAGAAGAAACAAGGAGAGCAGTGTATGTGTAAGGTAAAGTGTGAATTGAGTTCACTTTTTGGATATTCCCAACATTTATAACCCCAACTCATAAACTTTCACCCTGCAATTTCATGGGTTCTTTCCCTATCTCATTAAAAATTTATGTCAATTAAAAATGGTTCTGTCTGAATTTACTGTTGGATCAAACATTTAATTCTTTGTTCCCTTAGACTCATCTCTTAAATCTTCCTTTTAGACACTCAAAAAGTCATAAACGGCTGTTCCCCAAGTTCATTCTTGGTACTATGCAGATAAACACCTGATCTGAGATCATAAATTTGCCCTCTTTATTTCTAGTTTTGTCATCAAAAGAGTTTGAGAACAACACTTACCAGTACCAGCTAGCAACAAAACCAAAATATGAGATGTCAGTTAATCACATCTGATAAATAGCTTATACTGACTATTTTCAGCCCCATAAGTTTCTAACAGGTTTGTTGTGAAAACATATAACTTACCCCTGCCGATAGGGAGGGGAAGAAGTTGGATAACTGGGGAAGGAAAGTGTATTCTAATGCTGCATTGCTGTTTAGAATTTCCAATTATGCTGCATGTATGGGGGCATAGCAACAGTTTTTGTGGTCCAGAGTTAAGACTTTCATTGATGTGTTACCTGATGATGAGAGGAAAACTGCATCAGCACTGTATGGTGAGGCTTATCGGCTTTCTTCTCAGCAACTTACAATGGCTAAACATATAACTGACTGTAGTGGTAAAGCATTTGCGTGAGCTATAGCTTTGCATAGACATGCATGGTTGAGATCATCTGGATTGTCTCAACAAGCTAAAAATATGATAGAGGACTTACCTTTTGATTCTGTTGGGTTGTTCAATACTGACACAGATGACAAGCTGGAACATGCTCAGAAAATGAGGAGCACTGCTAGAAAATATGGATTTCCAGCTTCATATTATCCATCCAGGTACCAATATAGAAGGTATCAGCTTTTCATAAGGAGACCGATGAGTCCAACTCAGACACAACATCATAGACAACCTACACCACAAGTTCAAACTTTGAGGAAGTTTCCTTCAACAAGATTCAAGCAGACACAATACAAGAAATGTCAGCTTGATCAAACCAAGCGTAGGGTTTGACAATCAAGTGTACGATACCAGTGTCTTCTCAGAAGTAACCACCATGTTGAAGGATACTACTCTGCAGATTTTTCAAGATCTAACTTGTCAAAGATGTCAACATGGTACCGAAGATCCACATTTAAGTATGGATGTAACATCTCCCTTTGGGGACAGTTTGAAGAGGCATTACCATGGCGATCTATAACAACGGATCTGTGGGTTCTTGGCATAATAAATCAAGGTTATTCCATAGAATTTCAAACCCTGCCTACCATAGGGAGAGTTCGTCACACGAAACCATCACCACAGCTACAGGCAGAGATCAATACCATATTGTTGAAAGGGGCCATAGAAAAAAATCTCCAATCTGCAACTCAAGAGACGTTTTACATCAAGGTTCTTTCTGGTATCGAAAAAGGATGGTGGCCTTCGTTCCATTTTGGATCTGAGAGGGGTGAATTTTTTTTATAACCCTAAAAAGATTCCGGATGGAGACCCTTTCCACCATAATGCCATTGCTATATCAAAATGACTGCTTTTCTATGCTAGACCTCCAAGATGCTTACTTCCATATCGCTATCAGACCAGAGCACAGGAAGTTTCTAGCATTTGCTATAGGCAATCAGGGGTACCGTTTTCGAGTCCTACCCTTCGGTATATGTACAGCACCAAGGGCATTTACAAAATGTATGTCTGTGGTGGCTGCTCATTTGAGGAAGAAAGGTATCGTAGTGTTCCCATATATAGATGACTGGTTAATAGTGGCACCAACGAAACATCGCTTGTTGGCAGATCTGAACACATTGGTGTGTTGTCTACAAGATTGGGACTGATGGTAAACTACACAAAATCGACGTTGATACTGTCAAAGAAGATCAAATTCATGGGAGCCGTACTAGACTCTTCATGACAAAAAGCATTTTTACCAGAGGACAGATAGTTAAAAATGCTGAAGGTATTCAGTGTGATTCAGCAACACAGAAGAGTCAAAGCAAAGACAATGCAAGTGGCATTGGGACTAATGGCTTCCACAACAATGGTGACGCCATTAGTGAAATTAAAAATGCATCCCTTGCAGAGGTGGTTTATAAACAACTTTCATCCACTTTGAGACCAACAAAGCATGTTTCCAACAGTTCCAAGGCCAGTCTTACAGTCTCTACTTTGGCGGATAGAACCACACAATGCATTCATAGGAATGCCATTTGTACCTCCCCAACCTTGTGTGGTAATAACAACGGATATGTCATTGGAAGGCTGAGGACCACACCTGCAGAACCTGACTGTGTGTCAAGGTCAGAGACCTGGGTGGCGAGCCAGCCCGTAGAAGAGTGTGGGAGAGCCAGCAAAGTCCAGCCGGGAGGAGACAAGCAAGCATTTACTCAAGGAAGTTCATTTACCAGAGCACCAAGCAAAGACATAGTCAGTTGCAAACCCAAGGGTCAAGAGTCCAGAGATCAATTCAAGGTATCAGGAACCAGGTGCTGGGAGCAATGTACAGGCAAGAGGAAGACTTGTAAGAAATTTGCCACAAGCAAAGGGAAGCTTCCAGGCAGGCAGTTATATAGCCCCTGGCACAGGTGTGTCCGGTCACCGCTTCTTAAACTTAGTCAAGGAAGCCTCCCTTTGCACAGCCCTCTTGAGTCTCCGCCTTGACTGGGGGCTTATTGAACCAGGCTCCAGAGCCTCTTGAGAATCAGATCCCTGTTGCTCCAAAGGAGCAGGCATAGAATTGGATCCCTGTTGCTCTAAAGGAGCAGGCAGAGGGACGTCCACGCCTCCTTGGTCCATGGCAGCAAGGGGAGCTCTTGAACTGCAGGACTCATCTCCAGCCGGAGCCACAGGGACCAACAGCTGCTACTCGTCATCTCCGCCCTGAGCAACAGGGACCAACAGCTGCTGCTCGTCATCAGCAGCTCTGACAGGGGCTTCAGTTATCACACTGTGAGAGGACGATGGGATCAGTCAGAGAAAAGGTTACATATCAATGCGTTGGAATTGAAGGCTGTGATAAAGGTGTTCAAGGCTTTCCAGTTTTACCTTCGGGGAAATTCTGTACAGGTCATTACCAACAACATGACCGTGATGTATTACATAAACAAGCAGGGTGGAACAAGATCTCAAGTACTACTCAATCTGACTTTGCAGTTGTGGGAATGGTGTCTGTCAATGAAGATTACTCCCTCAGCAGTGCCCCGGTGGGAGAGGAGAATGTGTTGGCAGACATGCTCAGCAAGACCCCTCTGTCATACCACAAGTGGAGGATGGACAGAGAGATTCTGCTTGATATCTTTCAGGACTGCGCTTATCCTCAGATAGACATTTTTGCATCCAGCAAGAACAGACAATGCGAACTGTATTGCTCAAGGATGAAGAAGGATGTCGAGTCCCTGGGTGATGCTTTTCTGTTCAGCTGGTCGGGACCGATCCTTTATGCGTTTCCACCTTTTCCTCTGATCACAAAGGTGGTATCCAAAATTCATCATGACCATGCTCTTGATAACACCTTGGTGGCCGAGACAGCCTTGGTTTGCAGACCTAATGCATCTAGCCAACCAACGGTATCGAGTGTTGCCATGTAAGCTGGACTTGATTTCCATCCACAAGGGAACAGTGTTCCATCCAGATGTTCGCTCCTTTAACAGTATGGAACCTGTTAAATTGAATGACTTACCAGATGCTGTGAAGAAGGTTTTGATGGCAGCACATAAGCTGTCCACATCTAAATTGTATACTTATAAATGGAACAAATTTATTAAGTACTTGAATGATGTGAATGTTGATGTTCAAAGTTATACTGTGCTTAATGTACTTGACTTTTTGTTGAGACTGGCAACAGAGGAACTGACACTGTCATCAATCAAATGCTACTTGGCGGCTCTTGGTGCCGTCAACAGGATAGTAAACCATCGCTTTTTGGGGATCCTATGGTTAAGAGGTTCTTGAAAGGCTATAAACATTTATACCCACCGGTTAAACCCCCTGTACCATCTTGGGGTTTGAGTACTGTGTTAATGGGGTTTACTGGTAAACCTTTTCAACCTATGACAACCTGAGATTTGCATCTATTAACATGGAAAACAGCTTTCTTATTGGCAATAACATCAGCTAGAAGGGCTAGTGAGTTATGTGGATTGAGGGTTGATTCACCTTATTTACAATTTCATAAGAGTAAGGTAGTTCTTAAACCAGATATCACATTTTTACCCAAAGTAGTATCGTCTTTTCACTTAAATCAGGATATCATTTTACCTGCATATATTCAGAATCCTGAGTCTGATATGGAAAGAAGGTTATATTGTTTAGATGTTAGGAGAGCGCTAGCTTTTTATGTACAGTGCACGGCTGGTGTTAGAACAACTAATAAGTTGTTTGTTATTCTGTACCTAAGCAAGGGATGCCTGTTTCATTCCAAAGGTTAGCAAAGTGGGTTGTTTCTACTATTAAATTGACTTATGACCTTGTAAGAAAAAAACTACCTGAAGGGGTTAGAAGCCATTCAATTAGAGCATTGGCTGCTTCCAGTGCTTTTCTTCAGGGGGTTCCGCTGGATGATATATGCAAAGTGGCTACCTGGTCATAACCGATAACCTTTATATCTCATTATAGAATTGATAATAGAGAAAAAAGAGACGCTAAGTTTGGAAGGGCAGTTTTATTGTCTGCTGTTAATTAATATATCTTCCTCGCAGGTAGCTAATTTTCACAAAATAAACATGTTCTCTTTGTTGCAGTCATCTGGTATGAGGATGATTTTTGATGTGTTGTTAATTGAGTTCAAGTGAAGTTGTTTTTCAGCATGACATCCCACCATCCTTGTAATAATAGCTTGCTAGTCTCCCAACTATGTGACTCACAGAGACCATGAAGAAGAAGAAGAGGTTGCTTCTGTAACTGTGGTTCTTTGCGTGGTCTTCTGGGAACTCACACAAACCCTCCCATCCTCCCCTCTATATGTCCTGCTGATGTGTTGGTTCCGTTAATGCTGCTGTAGTGGCGAAGTGGAACTGACCGTTGGAGCAGGAGGGGGCTTTTATACCTGGAGGATGAGGGAGGAGTTCAACAGTCAAAATGCCTACTTTTGGATTTCTAGAAGGTTCCTAATGCTGTTCTGCGCAGGCGCAAAACCCGATTGTGTGAGTTCACAGCAGACCACTCGAAGAACCACAGTTACAGGTAAGCAACCTTTTTGTGTCAGCTGTGCCCATTCCTTGAAAAGTCCTGTCTGGCTATGATGACACATACCTTGATTACATCACATTTGGACTACTGTAAAACCCTGTGCGTGGGATTGCCTTTGGAAATTGTTCAGAAACTTCCGTGGATCCAAAATGCTGAGGCTAGGCTGTTAACTGGGTCTGGGTACAGGGAATCATGTGATTTCCTTGTTGAAACAGCTTAACTGGCTAAAGGTCTCCTTCTGGGCAGAATTCAAAGTGATGGTTTGGCCTTTCATGGCTTGGGTCCAGGCTGTCTGAAAGATTGTGTCTCCTTATACAAGCCGATGAGGGCTTTAAGATCTGTGGTGGAGGGCTTTCTCTCAGTCCCATCACTCTCACAGGTGAGAGAACCTTCCCTGTGGCTGCTCCCAGACTCAGGAACTCCCTCCCACTGGAGGTCCCTTGGCCCCCCTCTGCGCTCCTTGTGCCAGTAAGGGAAGATTTTTCCCCCTCAGGCGGGCTGTTGAATTCTAATTATGGAGCAGTAGTGTGTGTGTGTGTAAACTAATTTGCTGTATTTCAAAAGTGTTGCTGGAAATTATATTTTAAATGTGTTTCAGTGTTTTTAACTGTTTTTAATCACATTTTTAAATAATATTGCTGCTCATTTTTTTTCTAATTTTAATAAAATAATGTCTTAGCTTAATTTTTTTTAAATTATAATAAGCCAGCCTGAATCCCATCTTGGGAGAAAAGTGGGATATTAATTCAATAAGTAAAATAAATAAATAAGATTAAATAAGATTAATAGGTTAAAGATGAGTCTCCTTTGATGGATAAAGTGCTGAACAACCTACCAGTTTCAGGTGTGTGTGCCTGGTGTTGGATCTACAAGAATCTGCAAGCAGTTTTATTTAGGCATTATAAATAAATAAGTTCTGTTATGTGTTGTTTTTAATATATTGTTCCATTATTTGCATTTTATGCTTTCATGGAATATACGTTGTACAGAGAACTCTGGGTACGGGGCAAGCTAAAAGTGAAGTAAATATAGAATAGGTATTAATCTAGTATATCGTTGGGGCTGGTGCTGTTGTTAGACCGACTAGGCAGCCACCTAGAACACACCTCAGGGGGTACAGTACTGACTTTTGAGGGACACAGTTTTATACGGATTAGTTTTTTAAAAAAAACTTTTAAAAATGCAACTGATGATTTTTTTTTCATTTTAACTTAAATACTACAACAGTACTATAGAATATAATTAAATATAAAGATATGTGAAAAAGCTTTTTTTTTTAGAATGTAGAATACATATATGTTCTGTTATATTTTACTTCAAATTCTGTGGGGGTTTTTTGTTTTGTTTTTGTTTTTGTGTAAGTTGTTCAGAAAAAAAAAGGTGCATCAACTCTACAAGGTCAAAAGATCTGGTGATCACTGGAGCAATTCTGTCTTCACATGAGAGGAATAATTCCCAAACTATCAGACCTGGAGAGAGCTAATTCTAAAATAAATACAATTGATACTGCTAGCCAGCAGAAAATCAGGGAAGAACAATAATATTTGGTGGCAAATTTTGGAATGTTTGACTGCTTTGGTCAGAGTCTTGGAATGTAAAACCAGAAATTACAACAGATTTACAACTAAAACCTGTACAGGTTTGCAAAAAAGTTTGTAGAATATCTAGCCTTTCTTTATCCAATCATGAATGAACCTTTATGCAGGGTTAAAGATCAAGATACAGGTTCTGCTGCCTAGGAAAAGATACCTGAAATGAACTGACACAGCTTCTAGCAGGTAGGTGCTATAAAACACAAAAATTTAGAATGTGCAAACTCAACGAAATAGTGGACTGCGCAACTGGTATTAACCACACTGAATAAATTACAGTGATGGTTCATTGTAATGATAATGTCAGAGCCTGAGGTTATCATAAGCATTTATGACAAAAACTCTTTGTCAGCTTAAGTAAATGGGATAACCAGTTGAGAATCTGCATGATCAAGGTTTTGACAATGGGGGTAACATGAAAGACAGAGAAAACAGTCTACAAAATAGAGCCCTGGACGTAAACCCAGATGTGTTTTGTGCTCTGCAATTCACTCTTTAAACTTGATAGTCAATGATGCTGCTAGGTGTTGTCTGGAAGCGGCTAGTTTCTTTAGTTTGGTTCAACAGGTTCTATAATTATTTCTGTGCATAGACTCAGCACTGATGAATTCTAACTAGTCATTTTTCAAAACAGTAGCTGTGTTAGTTTGTTGCAGTCATGTATCAGACTTAGACATAACTGTTAAGACATTAAGCAAAACAAGATGGGAAAGAGAAATTAATACTGAGTTATCTTCTTGGTAGTATATATATGATTCGCTAACAGAGATGACTAATACGTGAAGTTGTAATAGAGATCTTTGATGATACATGTGCTGAAGGTTTATCTGAAAATAATTCCCAAACTGAGGTTAAGGGAAAACTTATAATACTTCTTAGTCTGGACCTGATAGATCCAGGCCTGGTTTGCATTGCCAGCATGTCTTTTCCTTAATTTTACCTTTTCAACAGTCAGTATCTGTAATGGTTTACCAAACTGTACATATTGTTTGTTTTAATTGTATTAACTATGAAGACTGGTTTTAAGTGGCAGGTTAGGCAATTTTTTAATATATGTTTTATACAAATAAACTGAAAGTGTATTTTGTATTTCTCTGTGTTTCATGCATATGTTATGTTGTTAACACCTTTGAGTCTCAAAGATGGAGGGGTTAGACAAAATAAGTACAACCACTTAAAATGTCTCTTACAGAAGGTAAAGCACATTAAAGCATATAAACACAATTAAGAGACCTATTTTGTGTAAGATGATTGATTTTATGAGGCACAGGCATATTTATATTGCTTTTAAATATTAGGCAGAAGATGGTGTGGTAGTTAATCAATAATATCCTTGATAGATTTAATGTGAAAAGGAAGAAAAGAACATTAATGAACAACCTATAAAGCATGACTTCTATAATAAACAACAAGGAACTATACTTTTATCCTTTATAATGTAAAATATTTACAAAGGTGGCTAGATAACAGTGTAGACTGAGTAGGAGTGTGGTGATGGCAGACGTGAAATATGAAGAGTTTATTCACTCTAAGTCAGTAGTAAATCATAGCTCAGTAACCAAAGTTCACTTTTCCATTTCACACAAGAAAAAAATTCTAGTAACCACAATCAAGTCTTTCAAAGTCTGATTTCTGTAAAAAAAGATATGGCAATTGTAAAAGTTAAATGAAATGGCTGCTCTATTTGTGATGAATTAAGTTTTGGGGGGTTTTCTCCCCGTAATTTACTTGTCTATGCCCTTCTTGCTGTTTGCTAAGGATATAAATTTTTGGTTCAGGAGTGAAAATTTCAAAGTTCAATCTTCCCTGGATGAGATTAGTTCAGGTTTTGTACATTTTTGATAACGTTTTCATTCCAGGACTTTTTTTAAAATGCAGGAGGCTGTTTTTAAGAAACAAACAAATATTTGTATTATTTTTCCCCCATGCCTCCACCTTTTGCTAGCCTTTTTCCTTTCCTGGTATATGGAGAATCTTTTTGGATGGAGTATAGAGACATGTTGAGATACAGTCCTCCCTCCCAAGTCCTCCCAAGAAGATTTGACCTTCTTGAATTTGATTATTCATGAGGTGCGTGTGTGCCTCCCCCCATTTTGCTGGGTGCAGAGAAAGAAGGTGAGCGCCTAGACAAAAGGCAAGGAAATGGATGTGAGTGCCTTCCTTCTCCACTCCAGAGCTCCCGCTCCCATTCCCATTCCCTTGCCTCTGGCCCCAGTGGTGAGAACTCATGCCGAGGCAAAAGGGAAGGGAATTGGAAGAGAGAGCCTGGAAGGGGATGCCAGGGGATTGTGGGTGGGGAGGAGTTATTTGTGGTTTTTCCACTTTCACAAAGGTTCTGTGCACCGAACCCTTGCAAAAATGGAGGGGTCACTGTAACTCTTTTTGTCAAAGATGAGAACATTTGAGATTTTTCTTTGCTTTCCTACTTTTTGTTCATTTGGCATCCACACATGTGAACTGCCCTCGGACTGTTTCTGGCTCTTTGGACAATTACCAAATAGAAAGGATACAGAAATATGTTCATCCGTATGTATTTCATGCTTATCTGGAGGACAGATAAGAATGTGTAGAGCACGAACACCCACGTCTATAGGTAAAAAGGTGAAGGCAGTTTTGGTGATTGTGGTAATGTGAATAAAATTACAACAACAAGTATACATGTAACTGGTGGGTGATTGAATGAGTGGAAATTTATGTATTCAAAATCACTTTAGAAAAAAGAATATCCAACAGGAGAGGTACACTGTAACACTGGGGATGGGCTGTAACTCAGTAGTAGAGCATTAATTTTAAATACAAAAGATCCCCGGTTTAGTCTTTGGCAACTCTAGATAGATAATGAAAACCTCCTTCCTGAAAAGCTAGAGGACTGCTGCCAATTAATTTCCACAATACTGGACAAGTCTGCCTTGGTATATGTCACCTTCTTATGTTAGGTCATGGAACACAGGGGATTTTGTTGTACGTTTCGTGTTTGTTTACTTAAGCTCTAGCATTCACAGTACGTAACCTGAAGTGAGGCATGAACAGGAATAGGATGAAGTGCAGAATTAACAACTTACTCAGTTTATATTTAGATACATTAATGTAAAATGCAACTAGCTAGTGCAGGCCACATGATAATGGTGGTGACTCATGTTACACACATGTGCACACATACTTGTATGTAACTCAGAAATCCAATCCAATGCGGCAGTTATGTCTCCCCCCACTCCGAACACAAGCCTTGTACATCTCCTTGACATAAATCCTGTCCATATCCTCACCCTGGTAGCTTCTGTTTCATTTCTTTGATAGAGTATACACTCTACAGGTAAATAGTATGCTTCTTTAACTTAGTAGGACATATATGTGAGTGAACAGTTCAAATGCCATTCCATATTCCCAAGAACATAAATGTGGAATTAGTGCATCAAAACAAGATTTTATATTTTCTACATAATTCTTCAGTTACATTTCTCAAAAATCTGAAGATTCATGTCAAACACATACCTTATATAAGCTTCTGTCTACCCTCTCCACTTGTCTTTTCTCAGTTCCTTTATTCCTCAGATTAGTCTTATAAAGTTGTTAGCAGGCCATACGCCCCTGCACTTTGATATGATTGACTTGGTGAAATATGATTTCATTGGCAAAATATATTAATTGGCATTGACATAAAATATGCCCTGCTATGACTGTATGGCTAGGCTGGACAAGAGGAAAAGACTGGCTGAGCATGTGTGTTGTGAATTAGGTCAGAAAGCACCTCCAGGCTTTGCCAGGTCATAGTCAGGAAATCACTAGAAACTCCAGAGATGATAGACTTGCAGTTAGCCTTAACGACTCATCCTTTTGGGGAATAGTGTCTGGGAGATTCCCACAAGACTGCTGATTGTCTTAATTCCTCTTCCTGTGACCAAGCAAAGCTTTCTTTTTTTTTTCCTGTTTAATAATTTTTATTGTTAATATTGTGTTCACATACAACAAATAAAACAAGTGCATAGGCGTATAGAACACAAACTACATAAACTAATCTACTAAAACATAACAAAGCCCAAGGAAAAAGACAAACAAAAAACAAAACCAAATACAAAACCTAATAAACCTAATAAAACACAATGACAAAAACAAATACAAAAAGAAGAAATAAACACAAGAAATGTAAAACATGTATTCCCACTTAGACTAATGGTGGTGGTATTAACCATTTTTTATATATGGATTATATTTAAAATATTTATACACTAAATATAAACTACAAAGTTCAACCAGAATTTATTTTTCTGTATTCTGTATATTTCTGTATTCTAAACATTTCTATTTTCTATTTCTACATTTCTATTTTCTGTTTTCTCTATTTTACATTCTTGTACACTCCCCTACAATTCATATATATTAAAAATATATTCACAATAGTAATCATACCGCCACCCCCTCCCACATTAAAGAACCTCCCTGCCGAAACCCAAGATATGTATGCTTACTTATCTGTAATATTCCTTCTAAATACTAAAAGAAAATTACTGAATACTAAAAGAAAAGATAATTATATGTACACACAAACACACACACACACACACACACATATATATATATGAACAATTATATTCAAATACCATAGTTACCAAGATTATTATTATAGTTATTATTATGATGATACATTATAATGTTACATTATAATGTTACACCCTTCTATTCCATCCTCATCTTCCTTTTCGTCGTATTGTCATGTTATCATTAGAAACTCAAATTTTCTGGACACACTTTCAATACTCTAAAAACATAGTAGCTTTCTTACCCCAATAGGATTCCCAAAGGGAAGAGGTTAGCCTTCATTCTTCAATGGTTTTCTTTTTTTCTCTATTTTCCAGGGACTCTATTATCAAGTCAGCTTCCACCATATCAAATAGTTTTAATAGCCAATCTTCTAATCTTGGGGACCTTTTTTGCTTCCACACCTGGGCACAGCATAATCTAGCGGCTGTTATCATATATAAGATTACTTTCTTTTTGGAATTATTTATATGTAAATCCTCTATCATGTTAAGAAGATATACTTTGGGCGATAATAAAAATTTTATTTTTAAAACGTCTTGGATGTTATTATGTACACCTATCCAGAAAGTTTTTGCTTCTTCACATTGGCACCATAAGTGATAAAAGGTACCTTTCAAATTACATTTCCAACAGGTGTCATTCTGATTTTTTTGTATCTTGGCAATTTGGGATGGAGTGATATACCTTCTATGAAGCATTTTATAATAATTTTCTCTTAAACTAGATGGCTTTAATAGCTTCCAAGTATTTCTCCATGAATTTTCCCACTGCTCCATAGTAATTGCATGGTTTAGATTTTGAGCCCATTTTACCACAGTCTTCTTGACTACTTCTGCCTCGTTTTGTAAGGCAAGTAGTATACTATGTATTTGGCTGATTTTATGTTTTTTCCCTGGTTTTAAAATTCTATCATACTCTCTTTCTCTAATTTCAAAACCTTCCGCTTCTCTATCCTTCTTGTATCTTTGTTGTAATTGTGTAAATAATAACCAGTGCATCTGCCATCCATGGGCCTTTAATTCATCTTTAGATCTAAAATTTATATTATCTCCTTGTATACGCAATGTATCCTTATATGTAAGCCAAGTATCTATCTTAGGGATTTCTCTTTGTAAAAGGCCTCATGGGTTGAAACCCACAATGGGATTTTTAAATATAGTTGCCTTTTGTATTTTAACCATGCATTTAACAGAGACTTTCTAAGACAGTGGGATCTAAATTCTTTATCTATAGAAGATTTGCCATACCAAACATAGGCATGCCATCCAAAATATAGATGTTTGCCTTCTAAGTCTAAGATTCTTGTATTTCTCAAAGTTATCCATTCGCTCATCCACTCTAGGCAATTCGCGTAATAATACAGTTTTAAATTAGGTAGACCCATTCCCCCTCTTTCCTTACTATCTTCTAATACCTTAAGTTTAATTTTTGGGTCGCTTTCCCTTCCATATAAATTTTCGCAATTCTTGATTCCAATCTTTAAAGGGGTTTTCATTCATAATGATCGGAAGATTTTGGAACAAAAAATTATTTTTTGGGAGTAAGTTCATCTTAACTGCAGATATTCTACCCAACAATATAATTCCATCTTTTGCCATCTTCTGAGTTCCTCCTGTAACTCCAACCATACCTTCTTATAGTTACTGTCAAATAGATCTACATTGTTTCTTGTAATGTTCACCCCTAATATCTTACCCTCTTCACTGACATGAAGCCTGTTTTATTTATTAGTTCCTGTTCTTCCTTCACATGTATGTTTTTAACCATTATTTTTGTCTGTTGTTTATTTATTTTGTAACCTGATACAGTTCCAAATTCTATCAATCTATTCATTAATGTATCTATACTTGATAAGGGATCTTCCAAAATGATTGCCAAATCGTCCGCGTACGCACTGATTTTATACTCTTGTTTCTTAATTTTTATTCCTTTAATTTGGTGTTCTTGTCTTAGCTTATTATTAAATATTTCTAACACCAATATAAACAACAATGGGGCCAGAGGACAGCCTTGTCTTACTCCTCTACTTATCCTTATACTTTGAGTTGTATCACCATTTACAATTATCCTGGCCTTTTGATCATTATATATAGCTCTCACCCATTCCATATATTGAGATCCCAGATTTATAGCTTTTATTGTTTGGTCTAGAAATACCCAATTTACTCTATCAAACGCTTTTTCAGCATTGAGAAAACATATTGCTATTTTCTTTTCATTATGTTTATGAAAATATTATATTACATTCAGCACTGTCCGTATATTATTTTTTAAAAATCTACCTGGTAAAAAGCCGGACTGATCTATATGGATTATTACCTGCATAATGTTCTTTAATCTCTCTGTTAATATTGTGGCGAATATTTTGTAATCTACATTTAATAATGAGTGGGTCTATAATTACTTAATTCTTTTGGATCTTTCCCTTCCTTTTGAATCAAAGTAATATTGGCTTCTCCCCATGATGGGGGTCGTGTATCTTTGGTCATTCCATTCATTATGTCCTGGAGGGGATTTATTAACTGTTCATGAAATGTTTTTTAATAGAGCGCGGTAAAACGTAACGTGGTCCAGGAGCTTTCTCTAATTTTTGTTTCTGGATGGCTTGTATTATTTCTCCTTAGTTATAAACTGATTTAATTGTTGCCTCTGCTCATCAGTGACTTTTGGTATCCCCCCTTCACTTAAATACTTCTCAATCTTGCTACTTAATTGAGATGTACCTGAATCAGCATATAGATTTCTATAAAACCTTTCAAAGGCCTTCTTTATATCCCCCTGTTTAATCAACATTCTATTATTATCATTTATCTGAAATATTAACCGCTTTTCCCTCTCTTTTCGAATTTTATAGGCTAGCCACTTATTTGCTTTATTTGTGAAAAAGAAGTTTTTTTGCTTTATAAATTTCAAATTTCTTTCAATTTCATGGGTATCCTGGATTGATATTTGTTTTTGCAACACCTTTATTTGATCTATAATCTTTGTATTTCCAGGAGAGCTTTTCAATAAATTCTCTAATCGCTGTATCTCCTTTGTTAAGGCCTGTTCTTTTCCCTTTTTCTTTTTTAAGTTTTATATCCTGTTGTAGCAAAAAACCCCGCATCACTGCCTTACCAGAATCCCAGACTGTTTCAATGAGCACTCCCTTATTTAAATTTTCTACAAAATATCTTTCGATTACCTTCTTATCTTTTTCTATTATTTTCTCATCCTTCAGTAAATTCTCATTTAATCACTATCTGAATTCTGATTTCTGATCTTCCGTTGTTAGTACTAAAGGGGCATGATCTGATCTGGCTCTTGGCATAATTTCCATTTTGCAAAGTTGTCTAACTATTGATTTAGTACACCAGATCATGTCTATTCTTGACCAGGTTTTGTATATCTCAGAGAAATAAGTATATTCTTTTTGTTTCCCGTATAAGCTTCTCCAAACATCTACTAATGTTAAATTTTCTGTCAGATCAAAGAATGCTTTAGGTAATTTCCCATCATTTTTCTTTTTCCTTTTAGCTGTAGACCTGTCTAATTCCGGTTGGGTAATACCATTCCAGTCTCCCATAATTATTACATTTTGACATTCTACTTCCCTTATTTTCCCTAGAAGCTTCTCGTAAAATCGTTTTTATTCTCCAGTGGGGCATATAGCCCCACCAATAATACCTTCATACTTAACATACTGATTTCAACCCCTACGTATCTTCCCTGATCATCATTTAACACTTCTTGTGCCTCATATTTAGGATTTACATATAAAGCTTTTGTTTGTCCTAAAACCTGTCCAACAAGCACTGAGCTATCAAGGCAACCATTAGCCATTTGTCACCTAAGGCTAAGACCATTAGCCCATTCTGGATTTCATTGTCCACCCTGCAGCCTCCTTGTTTACTCAGCTGGATTCACACTCGTGCCCTCCAGGCAGATATTGAATATATAAACAAAGTGGCTGCCTTGGGAAGAAAAGCACTCAAGCAATTAATTGTATGGTTCCTCTCTTCCTAGAGGACTGCTGCTGCCTTGCCTCATTTCTGTGTTCTCAACTCCCATCATGCTCTTGCCGTAGATGTTGTGAAATGTGACACTCTTTACTTCTTGCACTTTGCTGCTTGCATTATTTACTCTTCTGTCTCTCCTACTATCTCCCTTGCCTCACATTGCACTAAGTGCATCTCTTGTTTGCTTTTGCACACTGATGTTCACACCACTCATTTTTCTGTCTGTCCTACTCCCTCCCTCTCTTCACCTTACCTCCTCTCAATACACCCCTCACTTTTTGTGTACTGCCGCTTGCAATGTTTGCTATCCTGTCCCGCCTACTCTCACTCACCACTTATTGCACCATCATGGTATACCTCTACCTTGTTTCTTGATTCTGCCACTTTGCACGACTTGCTTGCTTATCTCTCCTTCACCTCATCTCAGGTCATCACAACGTACCTCTTACTTGCTTCTTTTTCTCCAATGGACACACTGTTTGATCTCCCTTTTCTTCTACTTCTCCCTTGTATCACTTCATGTCATTGCAGAATGCCTCCCAATTGCTTCTTTTGCACCAGTGCTCGTACTGCATGTTTCTCCATATCCTCTATTCACATAGTCCCTCACTTCACCTCCTATCCTGACAGTATTCCTCTCTGTTGCTTCTTGTGTGCTCCTGTGCTCACAACTTTTGGTCCTGGCTCTTCTGCTCTTTGCCTCTTGCATGTTTCTTTCACTGCTCACACCACTTTTTTTTCACTTTCTTCCTACCTGAAATTCCTGGACAGACTTCTTTCTTACAGAAAAAAAAAATTGACAGAAGACTCCCTCCATGTTTTGCCTCATATATCTCAGCTTCTGTGAGGGCTAGAGATTTACTTTTAAAAAAATGAAAGCTTGAAATTTGGGTCAGATGATGGTCCATGCAGGGACTGGGTGGCATGCCTAGAATCTGGGTAGAACTTGGCTATCTGGACAATATGGCAATCCTACTTGTGGGTAAGCCAGTGTGCTAGTTTCTGACACACGTCATGCGTGAACATTTTTCACGTGTGAGAAGAGGGTACCAGGTTTTGCAGTCTAACTCCAATAGCTGTAGCCATTTCACATCCAAGTGGGCTGCTGCTAGTGAGAATATACAAATAATCAGAAATTAAATAGAAATAGGTAAATGTCCTGTTAATTTCAATGGCTCTCATGCTGAAGCATTTCAGACTGGATTTTGGTCCTGAATTTTAATTTCTGCACCTGGGCTTGTGTTTTTAATAAGAAATTCAGAATGTTGTGAAAACTGTCAGTTATTCCACATTCATATCCAAATATTGTGTAGAGGTGTTGAAGAAGGAGTATTTAATGTAAATATGAGTTTACCTAGAGTGGAGTAGAAATAAAATAAAAAGTAGCAACCAGGTTAACGTATAAAATAGGATGAAAAGATGGATTCACAAGCTATTTGTCATGCATGCAGTTATCAGGGCAACTTTCAAATTTACTGTCAATTTACTTATATTCAACCAAAATGCTATCATTGTTTTTTTATGCTGGCAGAATGCTTAGGAATTATATGGAATTAAAAATAAAATTAGAGAAGCAGAAGAAGAAGAAAAGTTAAGAATCAGTAAAGGATTGTGAATTATGAAATCCTTACTAAAAAACTACGATTGAATATATTATTTTGCTGGATACATCTTGTCACGGTAACAAAATGGCTTTAAAAATCCATATCTGTTTTTGAAAAGTAACAGATTTGATTTTCCAGTCATTTAACAGTATTTATGTATACAGTACTGTAATTACTTAATGGTTCCTGCTTTATAACCCTGCTTTAAGATATAGAAGGAAAAATGTATGCAAAGGTTATTAAGAAGTTGGTAAAAATTCATAATCACACCCAATTAATTTTTATCTGAATTTTCCTCATGTTAGGTTTTTCTTGGCTGTTTTCAGCAATGAGATTATTAGTCTTATGTTGCTGCTCTTAATCATCGTGAGTCAGAAATCAGGAAAGTCATTCTGAAGGTACTTAACTTTAGGTGAGGCTACACTTGACTTGTAACCTACCATGCCTAAAACAGCCCACCAGTTTTTTCATATGTTATTGAAGGATTTGATAAACCATGTGATTTAGCTGTCTGGTGGACTTAAGATTTGTAGGTATGCAGCAGAGCTGCTGTACAGCTGACGTGATACAAGCCATAACTGCTGGATTGTGCTTCACTAGATAGGACCTAGTTTGTGCAGATGTAACTTTTTGCATATATTTCAAATACCAGGTGCATGTGAGAGCTACTACAAACTTACTCTTGCTTCAGATTTTGATACACACTTTGTATTTAGAAGAGACTAAAACATTAGCAGAATTTTGCTTTAATATATTTAGCAAAAGGGGGGGGATTCTCCCACCTCCATTTATTCAAGACATTTGTAACAGAGAATGCGGACTAGGAAAAGCAATCATTTAAAATGTATCACTAAAAATTTTGCTGCAATCTGTCTCTTTCTTGGCTAGTATTTAACTCTCTTTAGATCCTGGGAAACATAAAGTGCTTATGTGTCATTCTTCCCATTAATATTCAATTCAGTGAACTAAATATAACTGAGGTTATTAAGTCATTATCATAATGAGCAAAAAACCTTGGAGATCACAGCTCTGTATATTGACCCATCTATGTGGCATTTCTATACTATCATTACCCCTTTGGCCATGTTTCAAGACTTTTTTTTTTTTTGCACGGGTGACTTAAGACAGCATAATAAAACATATTTACTCTTATTTTCCTTGTTCCTCACAGCCTATTTCCTTTCTTTTTTTCCCCTCCCCTTTTCCATTTTTCTCTTTCCTATGTTTTCATTCCTTCATCCTTCTGCTCTGCATCCTGGGAACTGTAATTACCAAAACACAGAAGCTTCCCACCCCCAAACTTGGCAACTGTGAGAAGCAACTTTACACTATTTGGGTAGAGTGCAGAACAGCCAAGCCAGATTTAACATGTGGTACCAAAGATTTTTCTAAATGGTTCATGTGCTTCTTAAAGACCTATAAAACCTTGCCATAACAGAACCTTAACTTCTATAAAAATGTAAGGAAAGAACAGTCTTAATTCTACTTCTGAAAAGTGTGTTTCCCAGGGAAAGTTACAGTGAACCAAAGTATTAGAGTTACCCCCAAGAACAAATGTCTCAATGTGTTTGAAGTTCAGAAGCAAGGAACAAGTGCTTTTTGCTCTCATATCTGCCTTGAAGATGAGAAAGGGTGATACAATAGAATTTATTTATCAATGAAAGTGTGCAAGCATTGTTCTTGATCAGCCAGTTTGACAGAGTATTCAGTTTCACAGCTTGGCATATGGTTTTTTGACTGCTGTATGTACTGGACATTATTTCAATATGTAGCTTTTTTATTTTGATGTTGAGTTAACATAAATATCTGGATTGAATTATTCTTAGTTACTCAAAATTAGTATAAAGTTCTTTGTTTCAAGATCTAGATCAGGATGGTAATCATTTAGTCTTCCAGATGCTGTTGGTTTGCAACTGCTATCATTCTTCAACACTGAGCATGCTGCCTAGGATTGCTGGGAGTTGTAGCCCAACAACATTTAGAGCAGTGGTTCTCAACCTGTGGGTCCCCAGATGTTCGTGGACTTCAGCTCCCAGAAGCCCCATCCACTATGGTCAATGCTCAGGGCTTCTGGGAGCTGAAGTCCATGAACATCTGGGGACCCACAGGTTGAGAACCACTGATTTAAAGAGATGCATTATTCCCACCCCTAATCTGGGTGGATGTGTGTAAAGAAGCTGTATTCACCTTAGGTAAAAGTGAAATATATAAAACTGCTATATTTAGGAATGGGGACTATGGATTGAATTGTTAGTTGTGGAAGAGAAAAAAATGTTTGTTTTTCTCTTGGTTTGTGGTCAGACAAGTGATATAATGTTTGGTTGACAGTCTACCAAGTGACATTCAAACTCATGCTGTTTATTACCTAGAAAATAGTATAATAAGTGATGTTTCTACATGTTTGTACATGAGTAGTGGTATTATACACTTTTCAGCTTATGACTAATTTATGTGCATATTATTGAAGTCTGTTAGAGACCCGTGAAGATCCAGAATTCCATCAGTAATAAAGTCTTGACTGAGAGAAACATAATGTCACGAAATCAGAGTGTCAAGGGTAAAACATCATATTGGATAACTGCCGTTCTCATCAGTGTTAAAAAGCATTGATAATGGCAAAATGATAGTCAAAGCTGAACAATATATTTTATTAATACATGAAATAGCTAGCTCATAGGGAGAATTCAGGGTACTCAAAGGAACGTTCTGATTATGGTAAACGTGAAGGGGTACTTCATTCTTGGAAGACTAAAACTTTAAACTCTAGCTTTTATAATATCTGGGTTTTTTCCCCAGAATCCTTTACACTGTGTTATCAGTACTGACAGCAGAATGACTGTTTGGAAGAAACTAGTGCTGCTTTAATAAATGGCTACAGTATACTCCTGGAAGTTTATTTATAGTTGAAGTAAATCATTCTCACTAATAATTTATAGAGCTCAGAACTGAATGCTCTGCAATTTACCCTTAACAGTAACCTATTATAATGGAAGTATTTTGCACTTTAAAAATAGCATTAGTGTTGAGTTTTAGATTTGAAACTGATCACAAGGGTTTGAAACTGATTGATTTATATGAAAAGGCTATTGCTAATGCTGTAATGCAGAAAGGTCACCTTTGGCCTTTCTACCACTGCAAACCAAATTCTGTCCTTTGTGCTTTATGGACTTGACCCAGGAAATGGCACACAACTATTTCTGCTCATTTTTCTTTACCTACATGATGAAATCTCTGTGTAGTGATTTAAGTAAATATAGTCCAGATTTGTGTAAATATGTATTATTCAGGATGAATTTGCTGGCTTTACTGACCTGTCCATAACCACATGTCAATTTTTTGGTTGAAACTGTAGTGAAACAGCAGCCAAAATGCCCAGATCTATTGTTATGGGTATATGAATTCCACTGAAGAAGACAGAATATATATCAGCCTAGCAGTACATGGGGTCTAAAAACACTCTGAAAAACCACACCTAGGAATCCTTTGTCCCAAATCTAATTGTTAGGCCTAACTAGAATGGCTCTTTGAATTAATGGGAACTTGGTAAGTCAGCACTTATATAGGTTCTATTGGTTCATTGGCTTTACTGTTACTGAGCATTTTCATTGTATATGTGATGCAGATCTGCAGATAAAAGCTGTATAACATCACTTAGAATTAACCCATTATCTTTAAATGCCTGCTACTTTTATTATTTTATCCCTCTCTTCCTTTAGAAATCTCAGAGATGCTTACATTAAATCTACAAGCAGTGTCCAGTGCTGAACACTGCTTAGCTATAGCAGTGTGACAGATGCCCTCTTCAGAGTAATGAGCACATGAATAGTCTCTCAAGAATGAGCAGGATAGTCCTATCACCTGTGAATGCCAACATGACCTAGTCTTCTGGATTTCATCATGTGTACTGGTCACACCCCTGGATGTCATGGTCAGCATCAATAGAAAGGAGTCCCTATATGAATGAATAGACTCCTGTCATGCACACGCTGATTAATGATACATCAGCCAGTAGATGACTGATGTAAGTATCTACAGGTCAGAGCTATCTTGTAGATTGTTGACAGCCCTTCACATATTCAGTATCCAGAGCACTTGTAGAAAATGAGAACCAAAATGTTCTATCAAGTTCTAGAAGGAGGGGAAAGAATGATGATATTAAAAGCAGCAGACAAACTTCCTGTCTCCTGAGGTGATGAAGGAATTTTTTCCATTTAAAAGGATGACTTTGCTCGAGATAACGAGTGGCAAGAGAGGTTATAATATGGTAATAACTACTGAGATTATTCTTATTTGCTAGAAGCAGCAGCTTTGTTGTGAGTGCTTTTTTGATTCAAACTGTTACACTAAAATTTCTGATAACAATAAACAAAAAAGAGAAAGGGGAGATGAAGAGATCCAGCCAGGTCTGAGCATCTCTTTTGTGAGCTGTGATACCATAAAATGTTAGTTTTGTTTGATTTTAGGCTTCCTAAGTGAACATTAGATTCAGTAGTGGCAAATAAGTTTAAAAGGTAATAGGCTGGCAAATGGGTTGTTTGATTGGCAGACTGTCTCCTGAAACTTATACAGTTAGCAAGTTTGAACTAAGGTCTTCTAATTGTCAGTTATCCTTTTGGGTTTGTTAAAAGAAAACATTGACTCCTAGCTCAAACTTTATTGAACTAATAGCCTTAGTTAATGACATTAGTGTACATCTGAGCTCTGTCCAGATTTGTTATGTTATTAAAGAGAACATCCAATCATTCTTCAGGAGCTTTTAACAATACATAAAATATTGGTTCTGTATAACCTTTTGTGTTATTAATGGGTTAATATCACTTTTGAGAACCTCATATAATCACCACAAATTGTCAAAATACCAAATGATATCTGTGCTCCCTGTATCTTTGAATAACTAGCTTTATATCCGGGTAACATACATATAAAAAAATTACTTGCATTTTTATGTGCTACATTTCATATTTGTTTACTATCTGGTCATACCTTTACATATCCTGGCTAGGTTCAGATGTAGTGGGAAGCCATAGCTTACCAGTACAAGCTGTAGCAATCCTCAAGGTTGTGTACTCTTACCGACTTTCATGCCTTTTGTTAAAAGACAGAGGACAAACGTCAGCAGAGAGCATGCCATTAAAAGCCCCCATAGTCAGTGTCTGAGAGCTTATTAGAACTAAAAATTATCGCTTGCTGATGGAAGGCCAGCAAGAAGAGGACCGTCTTAGCCTTCCTAAGGAGGGAGATCCTGTGTGCATAAAGGGGCAAACTGCATAGTATATCTGAGCTCACATAAAACTTCATCCAGCAATTTTCTGAACAGCTTAAAAGCCGCTTCTTGTATGGAGCCATTTTGACTAGAACATTAGCAATGTATTTTCTCTTCCTTTACCCTGAGTTTTGAGATACAGATCAATGCCTGGATTCTTTGGGCGAGGAAAGGAGACTTGCCATAGGTAATCAAAGAGCAGGAAAAGGTCAAGTAGTTTGAGATCTAGAAGTCTGCTAGCCATGTTTGCCACAGTCAGTTTCCATTCTATAAAGTATCATGAAACATCATCACTGTGATAGGTAGGGGCCTTCCAATCACATTTTTATTTACTTTACTGGATGCCAAGGCAATTGATCATAATTCCTGTGATGTCTAAACTTGGGAGACTCAGGCTTATTTAAATTATACTTTAAACTGTATTTGATGGGATCAAGCCATGCGTTCAGTTGCCTCTGGCCCACAAGAGAGAAGGAAAGGAAGTTTTGAGTTTTGCCAGTGCTTTTTCTTGCAGATGTAGATCCAGGTGCACCATTGTATCTGAACTCAGTCACTGTATATATTGGATGGCTTGCTATTTTCAAAATACCTTTCAAAGTAAAGGCCCAAATTATATATGCAATTAGATGTGCTGGAAGAGTACACGTCTATTACTTAAATATGGTGTTCATTACTGACAAACTATTACTTGCAGCAAAATGGAGCTAAATATTGTTATATTTAAATATTGCTTAATTTCACTCTTCAAAATAAGTTGAAGATAAGTTGGCTGGTTGAAGTATTCTTCCCTCAAAGAGAGAGACTCAAAAACTTATTAATCTGTTCAGCTTATGTTAGACATTTTGAAGTTGATTATATTTCAGATTGTAGTTGATCATATCTCAGATGGTCTAATATGGAGCTTTGAGTTATTATATTATGAACCATTTTTATTACTACACACACAAAGATCTCATGATTTTTCAAAACTACTTTGTTCATGATGATTTTTAAAAGAATTTTGGTTTTTTTAAATATTGCCCAATAATATTAGCTTTACTTTATTGAATGGATCTGAAATTTTACTATATCTTATCTATAATAATGTATGTCAGCTTTCTGATATAATTTCTGAATGGTTAAAGACATGGGGGGAGTTTTTTAGTTAAGGCAAATCATACACATAAAAAGGCTCTGCCATGGAAGGTAGCCTGGAAATTCTATAGCCTATGAAAATGATACTTATTTAACTACTAACTTGAATCTTGACATTTATAATCTACTTGATGGGATCTACAATTGTGCTAGATTTCAAACTTATCTGATAAAAATTGTTTCAGGTACAAGATATTGAAAAGTGCTGGAAATAGGCTCATTTACCTGTAAGTCTTTATGGTGCCAGAAAAGTCTTCATTGTTGAGGCAAAGGTTTATATACTGCCACATTCCAGTCCAAGGCCGTATAGTAGTGCACGGGCCTAGGAGAAGAGACCCTAACATCTCAGTGGTGCTGAGTAACTGATAAATTCAAGTCCACCCCTCCTGTTTTTTGTTTTTTGTTTACTTTGTTTAGAAACTTACTTTAAATTGGATGGCATCCTGAATTCTTTCAATTGTTTTCTGTTATCTTTCATCTTCTTATTTATATAAATTCTTGCCAGGGAATATTTTGCACTTTTAATTTAGGTCTCTGTGCCTCACACAAATGGGTTTTGGGCATGTGCAGAGATGATGATCAGAGATATCTAGAACTGAGTAGCTTGGTGGAAGCCCGTGCCTCCTCCCTGCTGTTGCACATGTCCTAGCACACCAAGCTACTTTCCGCGCAGTTTCACATTGTCTGCCATGAGATCAACGTTGATCTGTTGTTTCTTATTGCTGAGTACTCTCCTTGCTGCTCTGATTCTTTTTGTTCTATTTATTTTCTGTCTGTGTTCCTTTCCCTCTTTCTTCTTTATGGTGCTCATAAAAAATTAGTTAACTTTTACCTCAGGGCTTCAGCCTAATGCCCTCTTTTTTATGACCCCAACCTCTTTTTAAACTTTGTATTGCTTATATCAGGAAAGTCTCCCTTTCCAGTGGTTACTCTCTATGTCTCTTCTGTCTTGACAAGTCTCATGTTCTGAAGTAGTGCTCTATTTACCATGGGCTTATTTCTTAAACTTCGAAATAGGGCATCTGGGCTTAACTTGCATTTTTGGAAGCAATCTCTGAAAGTAGCAAATCAGGCAGCATTGAATAAGACTTTTTATTCAGTGTTTTCAGCCATCAGCAAGAATTCTTCATCTAACAGCAAGAAACACTGTTTGTTTGCAGTATCTTCTGCTGATTCCTCAATGCCAGCATGATTCCTCAATGCCAGCATGTTTGCCTTGGCATCACCTTCAATGTCTTTGGGACCAACATTCTCAGTACGGCTTCCACTGATCCTTTTGGCTACTTCCATTCCAGCAGCAGGAGATTTGATGCTGACACCTCCTCCAACTTTGGGCAGGATGCTAGATTCCTCTTCTCTCAATTGCTTTGGGGTTGAACATCCATCCTGTGGAGACTGGCCAAAAAATGTAGAAGGCTAATTACAAGCATAAGTCTAAAGCAAAAGACTTACCTCTGTCCAATCTGTTTCCTCAATCTGGAGAGAAGTCTCAGTTCAAAGAGTGTAGTCGACCCAAACACCCTTGCTTCAAAAGACTACCTTCATGCATGGTTTGTGACATTGCTCAACATTATTACGGATAAAAGGTGCGAGTGCAACAGCCTTGCTTTCCAGTTTTCTGACTTTGCAACATTTGAAATATAATGAGATAAGTTTAGCACTAATCTTAAATTGGCAGGTTTTAAATTACTGGTTGCGCGGGAGCAGCTTGACATGAACTTTTACAGATTATTGCAAAAGATGGGTCAGAATTACATATAAGCCCTGTATGACTGCTGTTGTATGCTGACAGAGCCCTCTTCTTTCAACTGACCTGATAAATGCCAACAGAACAATGCTAGGGGAAAAACGAGATCTAAATTGAATGAAAGAACACTGTACCAGTAAAACTGTGTTACTCTGAAAATCTGGGGGTCCCAGAAGGACACCTCAATATGCTCCAAGTGATGAGGAAAATAAGCTCAACGGAGCACAAGCAACAGCAATGTGAGAGGCAGGGTAACCTAGCGAGATCTTTTACCCAATTTTTATGGGGTCAGGCTCAGTCAGAAATCACACAAAAAGGTCAAATGAATGACTTTATTGAACAGTAATAGCTCGCACTAATGTAAACACGCACACATGTATCCAAGGGCTAAAAGAAATAAAGAATGCAAATAAGATAAGGGATTGTTGAGGGGTTCGTAGTCGGGGTGATACTGCACCTCTTCCTGAAGTCCTTGGTCCAGGAAGCAGCAATCGAACAGCAGCTCAGTGAAGAGACGCTGAGGAGATTGCGCAGCTATTGGGAGGGGGAACTGGTCAGTTGGTAAGACCGGGAGGCATCATACTTCTTCCTCCTCTTCTTCCCTCTCCACCTTTCTCTCACCTAACTAGCCCAAAAACGGGGACTATTTGTAGGAAAAATTTGCTTTGAAGGCAAATCCTCTCCCGGGGAAAGCAAACAGGGACAGAAAGGAAAAACAACTCCACCCCTGGCATTTTCTTTGATATCGGAAGATAACGGGGTGTCATCCAAATAACCGGATCTTCCTCTGCTTTGGGGCTGCGGTGTGAGTTTCTGGAGATCGATTTGATAAGATTTTATTGCTTCCAGTGCCCAACTTTCCGGGAACACTTTTACTCCCTTCAAGTGGACTCCTTAAAGGCTGATGACCTTTTGTCCACCATGGGTTATCACAACATAAGGTCTCCTGTGGCTACGTGACTGGGGAGTTTACTGGTCTGACCTGGTGCGTTTGATCGTATTACTGTTATTACCAATGTGCGCATCCGGGTGACCTCTCTAGTGGGTTAGATTAATTTTATATCAAAGTTGTAGACCCTGGGACAGGGCTTACCAGGGGGGCAACAACTGCTTTGCTGGTGAACTTCTATACTAGTAGGCTGTGAGAAGTTATGATTCAGCACACCAATTTAGGTGGCCTAGTCTTGGCTCGTGGCCAAGTTAGGATTCTGTGTGTGTGTGTTTATTCACAAGCTGTGTTGGAGACTACTCTCAGAGTTTGGTCACTGGAAAGTCTACCTTAAATTGTTCATGTTTTGGTAGTCTCAGATTGCTCTACAAGGTTACAGCAATATTCCTTCTGAGCATCCATGTTTTGAGATTAAATAAAAAAGATGCAGTTTTCATTATTTTGAAAATCTTTCAGTAGTATTGTTGCATCCCAAAGTAACCCCAAGAGAAGACCCCTAATATTGGCTTGGCTCTAAAAAATTTCCCAGCCCATGGCAGATGTGAGCTGTAGCTCGGAGTGAAGCTCTCCAACTCCAAACTACCACCAACGGGGTTTCCAGCCAGCTCTATCAAGATCAAAAACTGCTAGACCCCCCCCTGGTAAAGGGAGTGTGGAAGTACCCATAGGGGCCCCCAGGACTGACACGGAGCTCTTTCTGTGAGGAAAGATCGGAGGTGCCGGGGGTCGTAGGGCCACCACGGACCCACCGCCGCTGATGGTTTTTAAAAAATAAGAAGACTCGATTTGAAAACAGTAAGCAATTGCCCTGTTGGATTTTTTTAAAATGAAAATTTTCAGCCTGGGGGGCAGAAGCGGGCACACGAAGTGGCTCGGCTTACAGCTAACAGTGAGTACGCAGTGGCTATTTCTTAAGGAGGACCTTTTTAAGGCAGATTTTAAAGGGGCCAAAGATTTGACTTTACTAACTGACATTGTTTTTCCCCCAACTGGATTAATTTTCGGGAGCTTTTTTTTTAAGACAAGCATAAATAAAAATGATTGAAATATTAAGACTTGCTAGTTGGATGTAAATGGGAGATATGTGGATATTTTTGATGAAGAGGCTTGTTTAGACTGTCCTCGCTGCAAAGTTTTTTTTTTTTGTTTCCATAAGTTTTTCAATATTGCATAGCTGTTTTTTTGGATTATTTTTACATTTTTTTAGTATTTGGTTGGACTTTATTTGGATTTGGACCTAAATAATGGATTTTTTAGGAAATTAGAAATTCGGAACTCTTTTTTTCCTTTTGATTCCCGGGTTTTTTAAAGGGGGGTTTTGCAACGTAAATAAGGGGGCTGTATGGATTATATAGTTTTAATTCCCTTGAGTTTCTGAATGCTGTAAGATTTTTCGGTTGGAATTATTTCAGACTATATTGCGTTGATGTTGGACAGACAAATCATGATGTTTGGAATTTAGACTGGGAATTGAGTAACTGAGAACTGTGTAATTGTAGAACTTTGGACTGTTGAAGGGGATCCATTTAAAATCAATTTTGGTTCAAAATAAAAGCTCCAAGTGACCTGGAGACTGATTTTCAAACTGTTTTAAGTAACAGATTGGGTTATTTTGAAATTTATAGACTATTATTTCCCTCTCTGTTCTATAAGAAAGACTACCTTTACTGTTGTTGTGGCTGTGCTGGAAGGACTAGAAGAGATTCCCACCCCCACGCAGTGAAGCGGCTTGGATTTCAGCTATCAACAGTCAGTGAGAAAGCACACAGTCAAGGCTGTGAAACAGTGGGGGGTTTTTAAACACTGGGGGGGAGGGAACAGAGGGGGGTTTTGGGTTTTAAAGAAGCCTTTGGGGGGGAAAAACCCTAAAAAAAATTTGGGAAACTAAATTTACCAAAATAATTTAGAGTACTTTGTATATAATATTTGTTTACAGTTTATATATTTTGTAAGTAATTGTAGTGTTATTTTGTGTTATTATTCACTACATTATATATATATATTTTCTTTTAAAGGGGGTTTCCCAAATATAAGTTTTAATTTGGTTATACTGATATTGACATTGACATTGCTATAGAAATTAGTATAAAAGTTTTTATAGTACTCATAGATTTGAAGAGTAAAGGAGAAGAAACAAAAAAGTTCCAGCCTTTGGAAACTGATAAGAAACTTGGAGATTAAGATATAAAGGATAAAAACTGAAAGAACAAGAAGAGGTGCTGCTGCTGCAGCAACGACAACTTCACAGACATACAGGAGAACATCAACAGATATACCCCAGAGGTCACAAGATATGATGCTATAGATGATGAAGGATTGAAAAGCATCAGAGAAGATATTAAACAGGACTTAAAAGAAACAAGAAAAGAGATGAGAGCTGACATGAAACAAGAAATAGATAAATTGGGGAAGAAATTGGAAAATGTAAACAAGGATGTGAATAAGCTTAAAACTGAGACTAAAGAAATAAAGCAGCAAGTAAAACATGTGGAAAAGGAGATGACAGATCTGAAAGGGAAACAGAAGGAGGAGGAAACCCAAATTATTCTGCAGGAGTTGAGATTTTAGAAAGAAGTCTCTGTTTTAGGGGGGCTCCTGAATCTTCGGGAGAAATTTGTTTGAAAAGAGGGTTTCCCGGGCCCTTTGGCAGAATTCATTGATATTGAAGAGGAAAAGATGGAAATTTGGGATTGAAAAGAATGTTCAGAGTTTCATTTTGGGGTTGCGGAAGGGGGAGTTTCCCAAGAGACATCATTATAATTTTACAAGAACAATGATAAGGGTATTTATCAGTGAAGAATAAGGTATTACAGTGAAGTTACGATGATACATTGAAGATTGAAGATAGAGATGTCAAAATTTTTAAAGATATACCTTATCAAATCTTAAAGGAGCCCCAAAAATATAAACCATTGGCAAATCTTTTGGTTAAGTTACAAATTAACTACAGATGGGACAAGACTGAAGCCCTTTTCTTTTACACACATACAGCAGAGATATAAGATCAGTTCAGTGCACAAAAAAAAGAGAGATGATGGAGAGAAAAAAAGGAATTACAAAAAGCAACTCCGGTGCAGGGGGAAAGGACCTGGAACAGAAACCCCCTGAGGAAGAAAGAGAACAACTTGAGGGGGAAGAAGACATCGAAGTTACAGAAGAAGGATTTTTGGTTTTAAGAAGGGGGGAAAGGGGGTAGGAGACTTACTTAAAGATTAAGCATCTAAATAAATTAGTAATATAACTGGACAAAATGGAGTTGAAATATATTTTTGGGGAATATTAAGGGATAAAATTGAATACAAAAGAAGACAAATATTTATTTTTTTTGGAAAAACAAAATCTGGACATAATATGTTTACAAGAAGTTCGAATTAGGACTCAAGACTTGAAATATGTTCGAAATTTGAAATTGGGTATCTGCTTCATGGCTACGATAGAAAAAAAAAGAAAAGGGGAGTTCTGATATACGTAAATTCAAGAAACGGTGCACAACAAATTTTTCAAGATAAAAATGGGTGATATATAGGAGTTGAAGTAGATTTGAAACAGGAGAAGATTTAATAGTTGGTATATATGCACCAAATGGAGCAAAAGGGGGGAAATTTTTCCCCCCACAATACACAAAGAAATACAGAAGTACCTAGATGTGACAAGGAATTTGAATATTGTTGTCTTGGGTGACTTTAACGGAGTCATTAGCCCAAAAGGCGGACAGAACAACACAAAAATTAACTCCTCTAAATAATGGTAAACTTCCTAAAAGCTTCTTCAATATGATGGATGACTTAAACTTATATGATACTTGGAGATATAAAAATGGACAACTAGATGGACATACGTTTTATTCTGATCAGCATCAGTCAATGTCAAGGATAAAATATGATGTTGGTGACTAAACAAATGTTGAAAAATGCAGATATAGATATTCTCCCTAATATGTGCTCTGACCATAATCCAAAAAACTTAAAAGTCAAAGAGAGGGAAAGAACATGGAGATTGAATGATGAGTTTTTGAACAAGGAAAGGTACATTATTGAAGCAAAAAAGGAACTACAGAACTACTTCAGTGAAAATATGATGCCAGAAATGTAAAAGAAAAACATTTGGGACGCCAAAATAAAGCAGTGATGGAGGCAACTTTGTTAGATGGTCAGCTGAGATTAGAAAAGCTAAAAAATATACTGAACAGCAAATTTTGGGAAAAATGAAAGAAGTGAAAAACAGATGGGCGAAAACTGGAAAATAAAAAAATTAGATTACAGATGAAGTTGCATCAAGCTGAACTGAATCAATTAAATTTGAATGAAATAGAACAACAGATTTGGAGAGTCAACATAACTATTTTAAACAAACTAATAAACTTTCGAAATTTTTGGCAAATTTGCTTTGCTAAAAAAGGAAATAAAAAATATTATAGCAGAGATTAAAATAGGAGAAGAAAGAATTACAAAACAAGAGGGAATAAAAAAAGCAAATTTTTTAAATCACGGGAAGCTGCTGAGAAAAATTTTAAAATGTAAAAACAAAAAGAAGTGGAAGAGTACCCCCGGATAAAAGAACAAAATGAGGTTTACAGAGGAGCAAAGACTGGTATTGAATAAACCTATTTTTATGATGGGGAAAATTTTTGAAGCCATCAGGAATTTAAAAAAATTAAAACCCAAACCCGTGGGTTTTTTAAAAATTTAAAAGATTTTGGAACATGGAAAACCAAAACTTTTTCCCCAAAACAAATTAATTAAAATAGCAAAGGAAGGAATACCAGCACCTGGAAAAAAGGATGTTTGGGTTTATTTTCCCCCAAAAAGGCAGAGCTTTAAAAATGTGGAAAAAATCGACCGATATTGCTTTTGAATACAGACTACAAAATCTTTGCTTCAATCCCGGCAACGAGATTAAAGAAAGCGTTGATGAGATAATTGATCAAGATCAGAATGGATTTCTACCAAAAAAATCTCTAAAAAACAATATAAGGATGGTTTTGGATATAATTAATACTGTGAGAAGCATAATGAATGGAAAATGCCTATGGTATTTGTGGATGTGGAGAAAGCATTTGATATAAACAGTTGGCCATTGATGAAGACGGTGATAAAGCAGATGCAAGCGGAAATAAATTTTTGTCCTGGTGAAAACAATTTATATTCAACAACATGCTTTATTGGTTATAAACGGAGAAAAAATAAAACCGATTGAATTGCATAGAGGGACAAGACAAGGATGTCTCTTGTCCCCTTTTATTTATTCTGACAATGGAAATACTCAATAATGCTATAAGAGAGAATAAAGCTATAATAGGAGTTCAATATAAGTTGAAAGCGTTAGCTGATTATTTGGTTTTGTTTTTAGAAATCCCGGGGGAAGTATTAAAGAGTTGATTTTAAACACTTCAAGAATATGGAGAATGCTCTGGGTTTTGGGGTTAAAAAAAGAAAAAAAAGCTCTGCTAATGAAAAACATGACTGAGAAAAGAAGAGATGGAATTAGCAAAATTAACAGGATTTAACAGAGTACAAAAGCAAGGTATCTGGGTGTCTGGATAGCTAAAAGAAACAATGAATTATTTCAAAATAATTATGACAAAAAAAAAGGAAAGAAATAACGAACGACTTGGAAAGTTGGACTTCAATGCGACTATCAATGATGGGAAGGATAGCGGCAATAAAAATGAATGTACTTCCAAAAATGAACTTTTTGTTTCAAAAGCTTCCCCCTAATATCAAATAATAAACCCTTTATACAATGGAAGAGAGAGTTAACCAAATTTATATGGCAAAGGAAAACTAGAATAAAATGGAAAGTTTTGATGGACCAAAAAACTTTGAGGTAGAATGGAAATACTAGACTTTCAGATATATTACAAAGCCGAACCTTTACATGGATAAAGGATTGGATAGATTTCAAGATACAAGAATGTTGGCATTGGAAGGGCCCGATTTTAGGGGGGGGTTGGCATGCCTGTATGTTCTATGATAAAACCAGAATTGATAAAGACTTTACTCATCACTATATCAGGAAATCTCTTTTTAGAATTTGGGAAGAATATAAAAAATAAGAACATAAGGCAGCTTCCCACATGGGTCTCCCCTCAAGAAAATTTTTTTTGGTAGATGGACAGAAACAGACAAATGGCTTCGATATTAAGACATATTGGAAATGTCAACTTTAAATAACTACAAGATTAAAACAAGAGAAAAATTGGAATCGGAAGGAATAACATTAAGTTGGTTTCCCCTATAGGCAGTTAACTGAAAGGTTCCAAATGGATTTAAAGACTTATGGAATAGACCCAGAAGAGACAACGGGAATGTTAAACGACTATTGGAAATTCTCCTCATCTCTATCTTATATATATCAAGAAATTTCAACAAGAAAGACAAAAAAGAAACAATCAAGTCAGTAATGATTTGGGGGGTTAAAATATAACATTCAATTCAATTAGAATTCTGGGGAAAAAAGCTGGAAAAAAACACAAAAATTTACTGTCGCCCAGAATTTGAAAGAGAACTACTACAAGCTGTTCCATAGATGGTACATGACACCAAATAAGTTGAAAAAGATTTACAATACTGGTACAGGACTCTGTTGGAAATGTCAAAAAAGGTGGTACAATATATCATATGTGGTGGACATGTCCCAAGCTAAGAAAAATTGGGGCCATGTGCATAATAAAATTTGTGATTTATTGAAAATACAATTTGTTAAAATACCCGAACTTTAATTTTAAATATGACAAATGTATTTGATGGTACTGATACTAAGAAATACTTTGGGGAATAATTTGTATATGATAACAACAGCTAGGATAGAGTTGAAAACTTTGGAAAACTCAACAGATACCAACTATAGAACAATGGTGGGGAACATTTATAGAAACAGAAATGCAGATATTTTTTCACAGAAATTAAAAGAGAAATCAGAAGAGGAGATTAAAAAGGAATGGCAGATAGTAATGGAAAATAGCTGGGTAATGTTGAATGAAAATTAGTACTTCGTGACCAGGATTTGAAATGAGGAAGCTACTGTAGTAAGTCATGGAACTGTAATGAAGAGATTGAACTGCAAGAACTGACATGTAACAACATCATTAAAATGAGGTACAAATAGAGATAGAAGTATTAAGAGATATTGAAAATAAATTCTAGATCAGTGTGGAAGATCAAAAATATGTCATGTACTATTACAGTAACAATTGTTTGTTTTATATGTGAAATTGAATAAAATGATTTTAAAAAAAAAGTTGGCTTGGCTCCCCCAACCTGGATATTGGTTAGCAAAGGTCAGTTGCAGTTAAAAACAAACTTGGTTTTGAATTGGATATCCCTAAAAACAATACCGTCTCTCTTTGCTGTATGAGAACATAGACAATGTCCTTTAGGCTAAAAGACTGACCTATTGTTCCGAGTCACGTATCTCTAGGCAGACACAGTAGACTCGCTCCTGGACACTGTCACAGCCCCAAGCTATGTTGATGAACTGTGCGAAGCCAGACAATCAAAGCCTATCAGTTCGGAATTTTAAACCTATCACGCACCTGGACTTCCCAGTAAGAAACGATACCGAGAAGGGGTCATGATATTTGCCTAACATTATATTCCATACTTATCGCCCATTAATGATACTTTGATAGCTGATAGCTGGCCTGAGGACAAAAATTGGCTATAAAACTCCCCACTTTTGGAGCCTCTTTGGAGAGCCTCCTAGACCGGACAGAAGAGCCCGTTTCGCTGCTACCAAAGCCTCCTATACAAGCCTCTCAGATGCTGCTGAGAGCCAAATGCAACTCGCATCTCCACTCCTCCGCGAGACCCCGCTGTTACCATCCGTTCAGCCCGGGATTCAGCCTCCCCTTGGTGCTTTACACCAAGCCTGCGTTAATCTTCTCCTTCTCCCAGGACGTCTAGATTAAGGTCTGTATGCCCTCTCTCCCATTTGATCACTTATTTCCAACTTTATTTCTGTAGCCCTTGTAAGATTGTAATAATATTTGATAATGTGTGTATGTGACGCCCTCTGTTAGTTTTGTTCTAATAAAACCATTTAGATTGTTCCTCTGACTCTGGTGTGGTTCTGACCCCGTAGACATAGGGTTGAAGATCCCTTGCCCTGACCTCTTGTAAGTTTTGCTGGGTAGCTCAGCTAATTCCTTAATTTTTGAAGGCTGGTTTGAGTGTCCTCAAGATACCCCCAATTTTCAGGGTAACAGTATTGTCTGAACTTTTTGAATAACAAAAGGCCCAAGATAGTGCTAGGAGTTGACATTTTCAACTGCAAATATGTGATGCAAATATATGATTGAAAGACATAGTTGCATTTCTTTATGTAAAGTTCTGTGTTATCATGTTTGCTCGAACAGAACTATTTAACTACTTAATCTTTTGCAGATGTAATGATCACTGAAGTATTTCTGTAAACCACTTCTGTTGACATTATCTGGGCGTCCTTTAGCAGAGATGCTATTTTAGCCAACTGTTCCAGTTTTAGCAGGATAGCTTTCTGTCAGAATATGCATCTCTGACATGTGCTTTTGCAGAAACCTCACACAATTGCAAATTTCTTCAGCCTGCACTACCAGTTTGTACCTAATAAGAGTAGACATGGCACTAAAGGGAAACCACAAACACAGCAGTGTACTCTGATAGATATTAATACAATCCAGGATCTTAACAAAGTGAACAATTGCCCAAATAACTATTTCCTGCTGTGGATCTTTATTTGTTTATTAAATCTTATTTTCTTTTCTGCTTTCCTGTTGACTACAGCAGAACTGAATTTTGTTGAATTCCCAAACCAGGTCAGCAAAGCCATTCACCTTTTTAAGACAGCATGTTAACTCATTGAGTATGCTTATCTAAAGAGCTCTGATTCTCTAGTAAAATGAAGGAGTTAATATATATAATAACAAAACAGCAACTTGCATAATCACTCATGTTAACTGGCAAAACTGGTAAGATTGTGCTGTACTACAGAGATTGCACAGTTTTGTTTCTCATTCTTAATGGTACATTCAAATTCATGATCCCAACTCACCCCACTTTTTCTGTTGCTATTTCCCCTTTTAGCTTATGTATTACAGTACACAAGGTACATGCACTGTTTTTAGTGACTGATGATTTAAACATCATTTGAAAATAGCAGTGGATGATAGAGATTTCTCTCTTAAGTACACTTCAGAGAAATGTGGATATTATTTTAAGTATTTTATGTATTATTGGGTTTCTGAAGATAATTTTCTGTGAATTAGTAGCACATGGAAGTTTCTCCATATACTCTGCTTATCAAGACATTTATCACTATCTAACAAAATGCACCATTTAGGTGCATTTTGTGGCAATAAAGCCTGCTGATTAGTATGGTATTTTGTAGCGTTAAGTTTTGAATTACATTGTATGTAATATGGTGGTAAGGTCATTCGACACTAATGTAGAAAATAAAGGTTGATAGTGTTTGCCTCCCAAGAAAAACTTACTCATCTTACTTTACGTAAAATAATAGCTTAACTTTCCATTGCATCAGAAAATATCAAGCAGGACTATTTCTGTTAGCAAAGTACTTTGGGCAGAATCTATTAACAGTTAGTTAAGTCTATCCTGTTAAAATAAATTAAAGTGGACTGTAAAAGCTGGCTTTTTCGTGAGAGTTGGACATGACTGGGTCACTTCACCCTGTTAAGCTTTTTCATACAGCAGCTATATAGCCAAGAGAAAAGTTCATGTAAAAATCTAAAATCATTACGCAGTGTTCTTTGCCAGCTCCCCAGTTTTCTCCTTTAATAATTCATAATGAACCTTTTTACACACGGAATTAGTTATCTTTGTTAGTAACAGCCAAGCTAGAAATAGCTCTTCACTGGAAATCTGCCACACACGCTGCTCTGTAGATATAGCATGATGATTCTACCACTTTGGAGCGTAGAATTGTTAGTGAAATGTGCTCTGAAGGAATAAATAATCTGGATGGTTTCTATTCAAAGTGGCAGTCTTTCAGTGTTTATCTAAATAGTAACAATGACTGCCTCTAACTCCCCTCCCATCAGCCATCTAATTGTTTGGAAGGATATGACTCTTCTGTATGTGTGATTCTTTGTTTGGGATAGCACAGTCATGTTTTTCATGTCCTGTTATGATGTCTGACAGTTTGTCCTTCTGCACTATTCTGTATTCCTTCTGTATTTGTTACTACTTATTTACATAAGAAATTTTTTTTTGAAAAAAAAAAGTAAAGCAAATCTAGTATGAACCACTGGGCTATGTTAATAAAGAGCCAGCTGTAGTGCCCATGATAGTGGCTAAAATGCTTCAGTCAGACATAGTTACTGAGATGACTATTGACTCCTCCATATTTAGTGCCTTTTATGTCTCCTTTCCACACTTATTTAGCTTATTATGTGTATAACTGCTTGGAGCTAGTTGATGGCATGCACAGATTTTCCTTCTGAAAATGCACCAGTTAGTTACTGAAGAAATAGTGTGAACTTTTTAACAAGAGAGACTAAATACCTGATCTTCACTTAAGGGCCTTAATATTTTGTCTCCACGCTGATCCCGGTCCAGATCCTTCTTTTTCCAATTACATTGGCACAACAAGCTTACAAAAGTTTTTAAAAAGCCCCCAGTTAATGTTCCGGTCTTCTTCTTGTTACTCAGTTTTAGAAATGATTACAGTTGTGAATATTGTGAATAATATCACATTTAATTTGAGTCCCAGACCTTAACAAGCAGTTTTTAAAATTGAAATTGTCTGCATATTAATATAGGAATTTCATCCTTACTTTAATCTATGGTGAATGTTTTTCTCTTATACGTAAAGTGTAAATACTTACTTTTACTATGTTAACATAAATTTACATTACTTTAAAAGTGATAAAGGACAACATTCCTCCTAAAACTGACATTTTATTTAGGTATGGGGTAGTGCTGAGAAGGGGAAGTGCCAAAATGAAAAGAAATGTATTTACATTTTGAAATTTGCAGATGCATTGCAAGGTATAGTTCTGTTCTTCATTGAGAATGAATTGTATTCAATGAGTTTAAAATCTTCACAGGCATGTATATGGTATTCTTTTTTTCTTTTTTATGTGTTAGGGTGCGTGAAGGGCTTTCATCTGTTTAAGTAATATTGCCTGAATGGAAGAAAGGATTGTGAGATACAACAAAGAAAGATAATTGGTTGTATAAGAGAAGAAGGATGAAAACTAAGCCTCCCAAAATTGCTTCCAATATAGTGTTAGTGTACATTTAGTTGAAAGAGCAACTGGGACGTTTTCCATAGCCTACAAAATCCTTTGAAAGGTGAAGCAACACATGGCCAAACAAAGCTTTGAAAGCTTAGATGAAAAGTGTTGCCAGCTGTATATGACTAATAGTTTCCCAAACCAACTGAAAACAGTGTGTTAGATACCTTTAAAGATAAATTTTTGGTTTTATTTATATTTATTTTTATTCAAGATGTAACAATAACTCCATGACTTCATCCTTTTAAGCAATAATACAGTGCTACACTAAATTTGTTGTAGATCTTGAGATCTCAAAGAAAGAATTTGTCCCTTTTAAAATAAGGTTGCACTTTCCTAAAGGAGCATATATGTTTTTCAGGAGTACTGTTGATTTGCCAGTTGTCCCCACTCTTGGAAGATCATGATTTAGCAGCTCTTATATATACCTCTGTGACTTATTTTGATTGCTGCAATGAGATTGCTGCAATGTGACATGTCCTCATAATCATTTCAGGAGACTACGTGACCTATAAAGATAAATTTAAAAGTTATAGTTACTGCAAAATGAGTGGAATTACCCCTCTACAAGTTATACTTCTAAAGAGTCTTAATTATACTTCATTATTAAAGGGGAAACTAATTCCAAACCTCTAACTAGCCCAGTGGTTCTCAACCTGTGGGTCCCCAGATGTTCGTGGACTTCAGCTCCCAAAAGCCCCAGCCACTATGGTCAATGCTCAGGGCTTCTGGGAGCTGAAGTCCACGAACATCTGGGGACCCACAGGTTGAGAACCACTGAATTAGCCACTTGCAAGTTCTTTTTTGCCTCTGTTCAATTTCCCCTTTCTGAATATTATACCTATGTTCTATCTTTCACTCTTTCCATAACCTGCAGTTTCTCTCAAACTATCTCTTAGTTCATTTCTTCTCACTCTCTAGAGTCTCTGTAATTTCTACATTTTGGTCCTCTCTATCCTCTACTCTTGATTTTTCACCCAACAGTCTCAGTAAGGTATTCACATCACCAATCCTGTTATCACTATTAAAGAAATGGTGTACCACAGTATTTGATTATGCTAACGCATAACTTGCACTCAGGACAAGAGTCCTTGTTTAGGACAAAATATGGAGAAACAGAGTGGTTTCTGGATCTACCAGGTTGGCTTTCGGTGCCACAAAGGCTCCACATTGATGTGCTGGTCCTAGGAACAGGGCGCGATACATGAGAAAAACTGGTTTAAGCCATCAGAACCACTTTGCATACTCCCAGTGGGAGGAATTCAAAGGGGAATTGGCCATTGATCTGCAAGAGACTGGCCGGGGTTACCTAGGAGCTCCAGAACAGAGCTCTGGAGGCACCAGAGATTGGCAGCAGATGGTCATAAACCCACCATGCATCGCAGCTGTTTACACACACTAAGCAGACCAAAACCAACTTTCTTAACACGCTGAGTGATTTACGAGGCAATCAAGAAGCCCTTCAAAAGATGGTCTTTTCAAAGCTTTGAGGATTACAACATTTACAATATGAGTTAAGGTTAATTTTACCTTTCCTCTGGCTAATTGTGCCACTCCCTGAAATTTTAATATTGGATGACTTTGAAAGCAAATGAACTGAAGAGGGGAGTACGCTTTAACAAATTGCTGAAACATATTTTTTTAAATTAAGAAAAACTAACAAGATTAATTGGAGAAACAACCATGGAAGTGGAATTGCTTATTATTTACCTTAGTAGCCAGATCTGGTAGCATCCTCTTGTGAGGCTGTACAGGAAATGATCCGTTGAACTTTTACTGACATAGAGGTACATAGAATATAAGGAACTGTATTGAAGGAACTGCTGCACACATTGACATCTAGTGGTGGAATGAATGTACAGTGTCTAAAAGTGGAAAATTGGCTTTTTAAAAGGTTGATAACGGTCAACATGATGTCAACCAGAAAATCTCTGTTATGTCTTTAGAACAAGGAGTAAGAAGAACTTCAGTGTATATAGCAAAAGAAGGAGATTCAAACTGAACAAATTTTATAGGAGATTTTGAAAATCAGTGGGGATATGAATCAATTTGAAGAAGGCATGGATGCTAATATTATGCAAATGAATGTAAATATTACACAGATGAAAGCAATCAAAAATGATTTAAGGACTGAGTGACAAGATAGCAAGATTTCTTTGAAGTAGATAATGGCAGAAAAGAAAGAATTGAATGAGAAGATGGCAACACTACAAGAAAAGACACAACAGAGAAACAAATTGAGAAACTTTCAGTGGAGCAGGAGGAAAATCTAGATGCAATGACATATGTGGATCTTAAGGAAAGAGAAAGATGTGTAAGAATTTGGGGAATAATTGAAAAAGAAAATGAAGATATTTATGTAAGAGTAATTGAACCAATGGCTGATTTCCTAGAGATTTCTAGAGGAGATTTTGAGTGAAAAATTGATCAGTGTTGTTGTCTAGATTTGAGGATAGCCAGAGAAAGGGGCCTACCACATGATGTGATAGTTTATTTTGTGAGATGACAGATTAAAGAGGAGTTTTACAACAACATTCCAATAACAAGATGCAAATTGAAAGGAGACAAATAATTATTTTTAACGATATTCCTGTCTGCATTTTGAAAAAATGGAGAGATTATGATTTTTTTAAAATTGAAACAATCTGTAATTCCATTTCATTGGGGAAATCTAGAAGGTATTGTTTTATACTATAGACAAAAGAAATATATCTTGAATACTGCAAAAGTGAAAGATTTTCTGCAGAAATTTGGCAAATATTGGCAGATGGGATCATTGAATCACAAGGAGGAGATGAAGAGAAAGAAAAGGAAATCAGCTTTTGATGTAACCAAAGATGAGGGGAAAAAGAAGAGCCCTATAGAACAGATATTAATGGTAGTGAATCTGACTGAAAAGATAAAAAAATGGCTGCAAAATTAAATTTACTATCTTGGAATGTTTGAGGCTTGACCTCTTAATCCAAAAGGAAAAAAAAATTAGAAAAATTGAAATTGGATATTATCTGTTCACAAGAAGCAAAGATAGGAAAAAATAGCAAATATTTGAAAAATAATAAATTAGGAAAAACTTTGAAATGATGTTTGAAAAAAAGAAACGAGTGGTTTAAACAAAATTTAAATTCAGAAAAAAGTTGGGAAGATTCAAATGGCTGTTGAAGTAAATACAAGGGAAAAAGACAATAATTCTGGGAATCTGTGTCCCTTTTTGAAAACAGATCTCTAAATCATTTTTTTAATTTAATGGAAAATTTGGAATTAGTGGACTTATAGAGAGTACACTATGGAATTGCCAGAGAATTTACATATTATTCGGAAAGACATAATTCATTTTCTAGATCTGATATGGTTTGGGTTACAAAATCATCACCCACTCAGGTTAAGGAGATGGACATACTCCCTAAACCACTTTCACACCATAACCTCAGTCATTTTGACATTAAAAACATGATCTATTCAAATGAATTAAAGATTAAATGATGTTTTGCTAATAAATGTTATCATCAATAAGAGGTTTTGATGATTAAGACTTGATTTGTACTTGCGCACTTCAATCAAAATTATCAATTAAGACTATATTTCCATAGTAGAGAACTTATTTAATTTTAATCGTATCTCAGGAGTCTGTGACTGTGAGAAAGCACTTAGCATTGATTGGTTAAGAAGTCCCCCTGTGGTTGTTTATTTGTTTATTATAATCTTTTTACTGTATGTTCTCACATATTGTTTATGTACTGACACATGTATTCCTTTGTTATGTGTTTTCCTAACTTTTTTCTTTTTTCCTTTTTTTAAAAAAACAAATGAACAAGTTGTACAAAAAGCCAAGATAAGATTTTAATTATTTTTTTTTGTAAGAAAATGTGAACAAACGTACTGAACTCCCTGTAGTCTGGGACATGAGCAAAGCTGTTATGAGAGAGTTTTTTATTCAGCAAAGTGTGGAGCTGAAAAAAAGGAGAGAACAAAAAATCAAATTTTGACAGATGACGTTAAGAAAAAAGTGCAGGAACTTTATAAAGATCCATCTAATGGAGACATTCTAAGGGAAATAAAGATCTTGCCAAAGCAAGTTTTGATGCAGTTGGTCTGTGATGTACAAAAGAAGTTGAACGATATTAAATAAAAATATTTTGAGTCAAAGAGGCTTCTTTAAGAAGGATGACTTCAAAACAGCTGTTCTGGTAACAATGAGATCAGCAAGGCAAATTTTGGAGTTGATGCAATTGTCAGTAAATCCCAATTTGTGTAAGTTTGTGCAGGACAGGTTGACATTAACACTTGATCCAATATTCCTTACAAATGTGCTTGGAACAAAGGAACACCTGATATTATTTATTTGCCTAATTTCTGTCCTCAACCAAAACATCCTGAGGAAAGAGATGGCAGACATTGGATGACAAGAAGGCTGTAAGGTTGTATATTAAAAGAACAATGTGAGTGAGGCAAGCAGAGGCTTTGTTTGTCTCTTACAGTCCTAGGGCTTTGGGCCAAAGAGTTTCAAAGACAGTGATTGGAAAACGGATCTGTTGGCAATAAACTGGCAAAAATGTTAGGGCACTAACCCTTAACACTGTCAGGGCACCAACCCTGAAGAGTGGGCGACAACCCAGAAAATGACCAGGGCACCAACTCTTGAGAACTGTTGGGCAACAACCCAAAAATGGTTCGGGCACCAACCTGGCCAACCATGTGGGAAAACTGTCAGGGCACCAACCCTGAAAATTGTTTGGGCGATAACCCAGAAAAATAGTCCGAACACCAACCCTGCCAACCCTGAGATACTATTAGGAAAAAAAAAACACATAGGGCCAGACCTAAAATATTAGGTCCGCACATACTACCTCGGGTAGTCTACGTGAGTGTGGGTGAGCTCTGAATCAGCCTGGAAAGATTCCCTACTTTGGCCAAAAGGACTCCGCTCCCTCAGCAAGAAAGCAGTCCAAACTACTTCTCACATGAGCAAAGGGAAGAACATTTTATTGAAAGAAGGGAAGGGTTAAATAGGTTAGGGATGACAATGATCTCATAAAGCATACAGCAGATGTGCAAGAATTTTAAGAATATTTGCTTTCTGAGGACTAGAATTCGATACATGGTTGACAATACAGCAACTTCTGGTTAACAATGAACAATGAATCTTGATTCACACATATATTCATTCAGCAAGGAAGTGTAGCAATATTGTTACAGAAAGCGCGCTGGGAACCTAGGAATTTGCCAAGTGATGTCAGCATCATTTTAAGTAGGACATGGTGCTAACAAAAAGAACCTTAAAGTTGACTAGAATTCAAAATGGAAGACTTTAGTTAAACAAATATAAAAGACAAAGAGACAGTTTCTTTAGCTCATTCAAGCAGGCAATACCCTCTGTGAATTCAACTGTCCAAGGCACTGAATCTCCCAACAGCCCTGCAGAGTAGACCAAGGAAAAAGATGAGAATCACTGTACATTTTGTCTGTACTCTTTTACTGCTAATAGATCAATGCATTTATTTTCCACTGTTATGATTATGAGGGCAAGCCTAGACCCAGGAGTGTATGGCCTCATTCAACAAGATCTGTGGCGACTAGCACAGCTTACACTGTGACTTCATCATTGCAAAAAGTATGTAATGCAGCAGGGTGGTCAAAGCCATCAACCTTTGTTAGTTAGTTAGTTAAACTATTAGTTAGTCGATTAGTTAGAAAAGTTTAAGTCATTTTTTGGTAGAACAGTGCTTCAGTCAGTCCTAAAAAATTAAGAGAAATCCCACCCAGGGTGTGGCTTGGGTAATTGCCAATTGTGGTGGATTTACTCCTCCACTGCCATCCCAAGAATAAGTTGGACTTACTATGAAGGTTCATTCTGGGATGGCAGGAGGAGGAATACACACCTGCCCTGGAAAAGAAACAAAAGAAAAAGAAAAGGGAGAGATAAAGAGACAGAAGTTAGGAAAAGATGGGAAAGTTGGTTACGTATGTCTAGTGTGGTAACTGAAGCCCCTGTCAGAGCTGCTGCTGATGAGCAGCAGCTACTGGTCCCTGTTGCTCAGGATGGAGATGACGAGCAGCAGCTGTTGGTCCCTCTTGCCCTGGCTGGAGATGAGTCCTGCAGCTCAAGAGCTCCCTCTGCTGCCATGGACCAAGCAGGCTCGGACGTTCCTCTGCCTGCTCCTTTAGGGAACAGGGTTCCGATTCTGAAGATGCTTTGGAGCCTGTGTCAATCAGCCCACAAACAAGGCGGAGACTGAAGAGAGCCGAGCAAAGGGAGGCTTCATTGATTAAGTGACTAGCCACACCTGTGCCTTGGGCTATATAACTGCCTGCCTGGAAGCCTTCCTTTGCTTGTGGCAAACATCTTACATGCTCTCTTCTTGCTTCCAGCACCTGGCTCCAGTTACCTTGGATTGATCTCTTGGCCTCTGGCTTTTGGAGCTCTGACTACAGCTTTTGCTTGTTGCTCTGGCTTAGGTAAATGGACTTCCTTTGAGTAAGTGCTTGCTTGACTCCTCCTGGCAGGACTCTGCTAGCTCTCCCACTCCCTTCTCTGGGCTGGCTCGCCACTCGGGTCTCTGACCTTGACATCTAGTTAACGACAGAGACAGAGAGGGGAAGGAGTCCTAACTGCCACAACTGAAAAAGAACATAAGATTCCTGCCTGTTCTAGTTAACATGCAGGATTCACCCAATTGTGGTGGATTTCTCCTCCTGCCATCCCAGAATGAACCTCCACAGTAAGTCCAACTTCTCATTTTTATATATGACTACTGCAGCAAGAATGCTCTATACACAGAAATGGAAAGATGTAGAAATCTTGTTGAGAGAAGAATGGCTATTACAAAATTTAGAGTTTGCAGTTGAGAAACTTTTCTTGATAAGAGAGAGAAAAACCTGGAAAGTCTTAAGAAAGATTGGAGATCGGTGATGTTATATATAGAAAGAACATAAGGAAGAGTGGCAATAGTGGGCTGTTATAAAAAATAAATATGGAATAAAATGTAGAAGTTAACAGTATTTGTTTAGACAATAGAAAGAATAGGGATTATAGACCCACGTTGTAAATACAGTTTTGTGAAAGAGAGGAGGGTTTTTTTGCATTTTGTGTGTGTCTTCTTTAAACTGGGGAACTGCATTTCAGAATTTAGAGAAGTGCATATACTGATGGATAACTGCTGTTTGGTCTAGGAAGGGCTAATGGAGTGAAGTAAATGAATTATGCTTAGCCCTTCTCCTCCTATTTAATTATTTGAACAGTGCTTTTGGGAGGAAAATTTACATCAGATCCGACGTTTACTTCCTACAAATCTATTTGGGTTCAGTTGTAGGTGTTAGTGAACTAGTAGATCCATCCTAAGTTTTAGCCTGGACTTGAAAGGAGCTGAGCTTATTGTGCTGTACAAGTGCTGAGCTTATTGGGGGATAGAATTCAGTTCCTTGGATTTCTCCTTTAACATTAGGACTGATACTCGAGTAGATTCCCCATCTTACTTTTTTAAAAATTTATTTTTATAAAACTGTACATATATCCTATCACTTCATACATGATATCATATCATATACCACTGTACATACATTATACCACATCATATCTCATCATATCACATCATATCCTATCAAATACAGCATCTCACATCCTCAAAAACAAATCACACCCAAACAAGGACTCCCCCCACATGGGGAGGATGTGGTTTTTTCTTAATATTATTACTTCGACACCCTCATATATAAGATGAGAGAACGTTGTAAATAACAAATATAACATGTATAACAAACAAACTTAGTCAATCAAAATCTTCTATTGTGTCTTTGCTATCAAAAAGTAATACTATAAATCTCTCCACTCATAACTCAATGGAAATTTTCATTTTTGTAAATAAAATCATACTAGCACACATTTTTTTGTTCTCAAAGTTTTATACTTATAATTTTTCAGTAATTCCTCTGCTACTCCTGATATCCTAAACTCTACTTTTAAGATAATCTTGTAATTATGGTTGCCATATCCTTGAACATTGATCATCAGATTTATTGTCTAACGTGTGTTAATCTATCCATTTCTGCGACTTCTAGTAATTTTTCCCACCATTCTTCCTCTGTTGGAATCATGCTATTTTTCCAATACCTAGCGTAGACCATTCTGGCTGATGTTACCATATGCCACATAAGTCTACCTTCCAAGTTTCTGCCCAACTTGAAAATGCCAAGTAGAAAAATTTCAGGTTTAAACTCAATTCTTATATCAGCACCTTTTGCATTTTCAATTGAATCATATACCAAAACTTCTTGAGTCAACCACTCCATTAAAATCACCTACAACCAAGACATCCTCAATTTTAATTTTCACAATATGTCTTTGAAAGTCCTCAAAAAATTTTCTTTCTTCATTACACGGGTGTACAAAGCTATCAACAGTATGAGTGACCTATTTATAGTTATTTCTACCCCTAAAAATCTCCCCTTTTCATCACAAAAAAACATTTTTGGGGCTAAAAAAGGTTTGACAAACATTGCTCCTCTTCTTCTTTTGACTGTAGTTGCTAAAACAAAATTTTACCTGTACAAAGTCCCTTCAAGAGTCTAACCTCTTTCTTTTTTATATGCATTTCCTGTAAACAGCAAACATCAGGGTTCCATTTCTTGATCAGAATTTTTTTTTCCTTTTAATCACAAAGTTCAGACCATTTACATTGCATGAAAGAATCTCACAAATCATTTTACCTTAAATTTCATTGGTAATGGTTTGTCTATATCCAAATCAATAAGACTTGTCTCCAAACCCTTGTCCTCGGTCACAGTTTCCTTTGTTCTTTGATTTCTATTTTTTTTCACTTTTATCCTCCAGACTTTTAGTCTGTTCATTCACTTGTTTCTGTGGTCCTGTAGATTGTACTAAAGTGGATTTTGTCAATTCGTGTTCGTATCTTCTTAAGAAATCTTGAGCCTTGTGTATAGAGTTTATCCTAAATCTCTGATACTTAAAGTTAAAAGTTACCCCTTCTAAATAATCCCACTGAAATGTGATCTGATTAGTCTTAAGTTTAGTCAACAGAAAGTCGTAGTGTTTTCATTTCCGTAAGATTCTTGTTGGGATTTCTCTTAATAAAATAAGTTATTTCTCTTGGTCTGCCAAGGGGGTCTACTATGCTCTTCCGCCAGCCGATCTTTGGTCAATTTTTTGTTAAATTGGACCACCAATCTCTTGGGAGATCTTTCTTTTTTACCATTATGAATTGGACCCTATAAACAGCATCAATTTCTCCATCAATCACATCTTCAGTCTCTAAAAAGTCGTCTAAAAGGCACACCATTCTTTTTCTTACATTTTCATTACTTCTTTCTTCCAAACTCCTTATATGTATCCAAGAATCCATCTGTCTCTGTTTTACCAATGCAAGACTGTCCAATTGTTTTTCAATATCATTTGAAGAAGAGTCAACCTTCTGCTTTAAAGTTTGAATTTCTTTCTTATTATTATCAATCTCTTTTTTGTTGCAGGTCACATCCTTTTTAACCTGATCTAGAGTATGTTACGTATCAGATATTTGGGATTTTAGATCTCTCAAATCTTTTTTTATTTCTACCATATAAGATCAAACCTCATCCATAAACTTTCTCTGATATTCAGGTGGTTCATCAATTGAGTCTCTTTTACTCTGTGAATCTAAACCTCTAGCCTTCCCTGATCTCATCTTAGATTAATTTCAGTTGAAAACAGACTATGAATATTATATATAATGTTATTTTAAAGCAGTGTATCAATTATATTTCAGCTATTACGCTTCTCCTCAATTAGTTTTTTCTTAACCTATCTAATCAAATAACTCACTTCATAGAGTTCAATGGTGACAGTGTCAGTAACAATAACAATGTTTCTATCAATATCAAATTAACTTAAGAGATCCAGTTCTTTAATACCTGAGCTATGTAACTGTACTGAATATATACCTTTTGGATTATGCCTGTTAGATCCCCAGCAAAATGTTTACTCAGGCATTCAATCCACTTACCAGTGACAAAATCACAAAAATCACAATCACCATTACAACATTCACCAATGACAAACTTAAGGAGGTTAACTTTAATCTTGCACGTTATAAAGGGGCTTAACATTCAGTAAATTGAGTTTTTTTTTCTTCCCTTTTTCCCTCCTCTTTCCCTTCCTTCCCTTTCTCTTCCCTTTTCTCCCCCATTGTTTTCCTTTCTTGTCCTCTTTTTTCCTACCAAATATCACAATATATCACAATACATTATCATGTATTATATTAGTGAGCCATATATATCTATATGTATGTGTGTATATACTCTTACAGCACATATATACACATACAATACAGATAGATAGATAGAAAATTTTTTACAGTACCTGAAATTCATAGTACAATGTAATGCCATACAGCATATATGTTTTTATATTTCAGCATACACCGTACAATGTGTTTCTTTATTCCACACTTCTCTAATCCAACTGGTGTCGTTTTCTTCAATTCTTATTTTCATATAATCCCATCAGCTCTCCAAAGAAGAAGGGTGGTGACAAACTCAATTTCTTGTCCATTCTTCTGCCTTCATTTACAATAGAGGAAACATACTAGCAACCTTAATTTCCAACTATAGATGCAGTTCAGACTTTCAACTCTCTATCAATTCCAACAAAAGTATTGTTTAGTTAGCTTCTTAGTCTCGGAGTCAGTCTCAGCCTCAATCTCGATCAAGCTTAATAATTCAGTTGAGATGTATTTAACATTGCCATTCAATCAGTCAGGTACTGTTGGCTCTCCTACAAAAACATATTAATTGTTAGATTTTCAGTCAGTCTCAAAGATACTTTACATGTTGCTTTTCAAACTTAGTGATTCAGAGTTCAAGATTTCAAATAAGACTCATAAATTCTGGAAATTAATAGCAGCCGATACTCCCGGTAGCAGCCAACGTGGCAGCAGTGATAGCAGTTCCTAAAAGTAGTAGCAGTTGCATCAGTTATTACAAGGTTTCAAAATCACAAGACACCAGTTGTTAAGTTCTCTGCTTTTTTATTCACATCATGGAAAAATTCCTGATTGATGCTCAGAGACAGCAGTCTTTCCGTTGAACTTACACCTTGTTATTCTGGCTTCTTGTACTGATTTTTGAAAATATAATGAAAAAAGAAAAATGTGAGAGCAAAAAATGCTTTGGCTCCTTTACAAAGTTTCTTCTTAAGGGGAACCTAACCATTCCTCCTTGAAGCCTTCCATTTATTTACTTTTATTTCCCTTTTTTCCTCTAAAAAGAGAAAAACTCAACACAGGGCATTCGAGTGCCCAAATTAGGTCGGAGGAAGAAATTCGGCGACAGGAACAAAGGAGAGAGAGAGATTGTGCTCCCCCCTCTGTTGTTGCTGTGAGATTGGGTTAAGAAGCTCAGCTTACGGGTCCTCCTCTTCGCGGACTGTTGACCGCCAAAAAAGGGGGGGTCTAGTTGTCTGCTTCAAACCTGTCTCTTATCCCAAACCCTTCCCGGGTTTGGCATCTTCTTCAGCCTGCAGTAACCAGCAATGGTGGCAGACCCTCAGCTTGTCTGCAACAGCAGCCGAAGGACCACAGCTGTCCACTCACACTTGAACCAGAAGTCAGAGATTCACCATCTTACTGACATGAAAGCCACCGGCTGCCACAGTGTAAATTTGCTTTATTGCTCATAGAAAAAAAGGCATTCCCAATACTAACTCAGAGGGATTTTCTAAAGGCTCCTAAATATTATCAGATGTGAATGCAGTTTCCAAGCTTCTTATAAATTAGAGATTAAGATAAATTATTTCCTTGTTCTTTGAAAGTGAATCCAGAAGTCATTTTATAGAGACAACAATAAAAATAAACTGAGTTTCATTTTTTTAAAAAACTTGGAGTTAGACTTTCACACTATAGTGACTGTTCTGTAATTAGCATTCTGCCATACCAAAAGATGTTTCACTAAAGGCATTAATGAATGTTGTGCCCACAAGAAGTAGAAATGAACATTGTGCTAAACCAATTTTTAAAACTTGTATTTGAATCTGGCCGGCATACTTAACTGTGACCAATTTTTCTCCCTAAGACAACCACATCAGTGTATACTTTCTCTGTGCCACTGCTGTCTGTTTATGTTGTCAAGAAAGCATCCCTTCATCTCCTGCTCTTTTGAGTTAAAACAGTAGTTTGTCTGGAACTGTGTTCAAGAGACTTTGGTTCTGGTATTAGTTTTGCTGTTGAAAAACCACATAAGCCACCACAATGATGTAATTCACTTTCAGACATTTGTTTTTTAATCCTGTATGAAACCTTTTGATATTAATGGCATAATTATATTTTACCAATACCACCCATTATGTCTTCAATCAAGTGCTCATCATCTCTTACTAGTTAATCCTTTGGTATTTCATTGTACAGAGGATCCCACTGACTTTGACTTATATGCAGCAAACCTCTTTGTCCTGTTGAGAGAAGAGGCAGGGAAATACTTTACTATTTTGTTGTGTAATAAGCTGGAGCCAGTAAACTTTCCTTCCTCTGGAGGATTACTACTATCTGACCTCCTTTTGAACTTGAATTTAGTAGCTGCCACTCCCCAGGCATTTGCTGCTGCAGACTGGAAAAGCTGGACTGATGAATAAGCAGCAGTTCTCCTGAGTGCTGAAGTAAAATTTTGACAAAACCCAAATCCATCAAAGATAGGAAGAACAACCTGTCACCATTTAGTGAGCACTCTTATTCTCACATTATGTCAAATGATGGGCAAAGTTCAGCAGACTTAACAAGCTGCTTTTGAAAACAAGAACTGTTCCTTTTACAACCTGAAAAAACATAGGGTTGTATGGGAAGTACAATGACTTTAAAAATGTTATTTAAAAATGTTATTTATTTTAATAATAACTGTTAAAAAATATGGAGAAGATTGTGAAAGGCATAGAAACAGTTGTTCTTGTTATAGCTATGTTCATCAAGCTAAGTGGTTAACCTTCTTCCCAGTTTTGGAACCATAATAAAACAAGAATTGTGAGGGATTTTCACATGAGTGGTTAGGAAGAACATATTAAACATGCTACTTCATTCATTTTAATACTTCGCAATTTTTATTATATATATACCACATAAAGAAAGACAAAAAGTAAAAAAGACAAAGTGGAGACTCTAGTAGTGAAAGAGAGTCAGCATGGTGTAGTGTTTTGAGCATTGGACTGTGACACTGGAGAACAGGGTTGGAATCCCTGTTCATACCCACTGGGTGACCTTGGTCAAGTCGCACTCTTGGCCTTAGAGGAAGGCAAAGGCAAAGCCCTTCTGAACAAATCTTGCCAAGAAAACCCAGCGATAGGTTTGCCGTAGGGTCACCATGAGTCAGAAACGACTTGGAGGCACACAACAGCATACTAATGAAAAAAATTATACATAAAGAATCATAGAAAAGGGGTTGGATGGGAATTCAAGGGCCATCTAGTTCTGTCCTATGCCAGTGCAAGGAATCCACAACTAAAACATCCTTGAGAGGTGGCCGTCTAATCTCTGTTTTAAAACCACCAAGAAAGAAAATTACCTGCTACCTTCTGATTTTTCTGTTGAACAGCTCTTGCCACTGGGGGGCTCTTAATGTTTTGTCAGAATCTCCCTTCTTGTGATTTAAATCTGTTGGTTCAGTCTTACCCTTTGAAGCAGAAAAAACAAGTTCACTCCATCTTGAGCATGATAATGCTTCAGATAATTAAAGGTGGCTGTCACATTATGTCTCACTCTTTTCTTCCACAGGCTAAACACACTCACCACTCCATTAGAATACATCCATTGAATCAATGGAATTTGTGTACATGTTGGCTTTACAAGTCCAAAGAATCAATAGGTGTACTTTAATTGTATTTAGCCACTGATGTTTTTAAAAAATGTGTTCCTGTTCACATAATGGCTAATTATTGACACCTCTTAAAAATAATCAGCTGTTGTGGTATGCCCCAAAGTATGCATTGGCTTAGAGACATTAGGTGTAATGAAGATTGTACATCACTGGTCATGCAGATATTTAGCAAAGAAAAGACCTCAGTTTCAGTCTTTGATGTAGCCAGGTCAAGCTGGGAAAGAGAAACTGTGGAGAACCATTGCTGGCCTAAAAGACAGTGAGTGAAACAATGATCTGAGCCTATGTAAGGCAGCTTCTTATCTTCCCCAGTGTCACCTGCAGCCAAATTGGCAACTGCTTGCTTGCTTGCGTGTTTTTTACAATGTTAATATATTAGAAAGATTTGTTTTCTTTTCAAGAATCTGGCATCAGCCTCATTGGATCATCTAAGACTCAATTGTTGTGTGATTATACAAGCCCTGAATTCCATAAACTAATTGAGAAATGATACTTTACTTTGTTAGCTTGTAGTGTTAAGTTGGAAAATTAATTTGATGACATTAAATGTTAGATATTGGGAAGGCAATTCTTTGTCACCAACACTAAAAGTGGAACTGATTTAGCTGATTTTATTATCATTGATTAACTCACTGTGTTTAAAATTTTGTACTCTGGGGTAGGTCATGAGATTTACCGAGAGTGGTGGGGAGGTTGTCATCCTTAACCCTAAGGGCATATTTTGTTATTGACAACTTCAAAAGTGTGCTTTGGCCATTTTAAAGTTGCCTTTGCCAAACTGGTATTTTTTCACAGGGTGATTACAATGCCTACAATACAGTTTTTACCTGGGAAATCAATGCCTCTGGAAGCTGTCAGCTTAGGAAAGGCTGTCCCAATGGATGGAATCTCACCTTACAATCCGCTTAGTTCTGTTTTTATTCACTGATCTGTATCTTCCTTTTTTCCCCCTGCCCAACATGTTTAAATGCCTTGTTTATTGCAAGCTAATAAGAAGTGATAATAAAGCAGAGATGGGAGGAATGTGGTCCCTCTGGATGCTATTGAACAGCAACTTCCAGCACTATTCATCGTTGGCTATGGTGTCTAGGGCTGCTGGGAGTGGTAGTTTAACTACTTCTGGAGGACCACATGATTCCTATCTTTGTGTTATTTTCAGTTACAGATCCATTACAGCAGTAAGTGGCTGACTACCAAGATCATTCAGTGAATCAAGGGCAGAGAATTCTTAACCATGTTTGAGTCCCTCTGAGCCTATGCAGAACATTTTTCTTCACAACTACATCACTGCATGCTCTCCACTTCCTAACTCCATATTGACAAAGGTCAGTAGTAGATCAGATGTTCTGTAATTTAACTCAGTGGGACTTCCTCCTGAGTAGGTTTTTTTTTTTCCTGAAGACATTTCTCCTGGGGATTAGAGGGTGTTTATTTTACCAGCTGTACCTTTTGGAGTCACTCTTGACCGATGATCCATCTGACCAATTGATTCAGTAGTTGAAAGCACAAGAGGGAGAAGAGAGGAAAAGTCAATAGAGGAAAAAATGGAGGGAAGGGATCCCACCTTTTAGGCTGAAAGGGACAGATATTCTGTAGGGGCCATGGCTACTTGAGGGAGCTAAGGAAACAAACCAGTCTTTCATACCAGTATATTTCATATCAGGATTCCTTTCTTCCTTTTTTCATTCCCTTCTTTTTGAACTACTCTCCAATCTCAGCTCATCCCAACATACTAGATCATAAAAAGTTGACTATATAAATGATAATTTAGTTCAGTTCAGCTTATTCTGTTCAGGATCAATTTATGTTTAAATTTTGGAAGCTAGGTTAATTTAGTCTCAGTTAATTCAGGACAAGATTGCACTATGGGTTTTTTTAGTTTTGTGCCGAAATAGAATTAGCTGAAAGGAAGTGTGTGTGTGTTCAGATTGGTACATATGGTATGATTCTCACAATACTAGATTCAGAAAGAGTTTGCCCTTAGTAGATAATACTTGGAAACAGAATAAGTTAATTTCCCACATAGACACAAGAAGGCAGTATTTGAATGAAAATATGACCAGGTCTGAAGTAGTGTAGCCCAGAAAGAAAGAAAAAACCTGTTTCTCTACTGTCTTTGTTTTTTGTGGACTTTGTGTGTGTATAGGCTCTTAATTTCCTTTCTGTAATCGACAAACATCAATTCTGTTTTATGTGTTTTGTAATTTAGCAAAGCATAAGACAAGAATATGTTTTAAAGCTCTTTTCTCCTAGCCCTAGGTAGTCCTTAGTTAAAAGCTTATAACTATGAAACTGTGTCAAGAGTTAGGAGTATGCCAAGAAGTTGTTGAAGCCATTCCAAGGTTTGCAGATGTCCAAGATGATGATTAGCAGTGATCAAGCCTGAAAAATATTTTGAAGACATATTATAGTTGATTGTTCCTTAATTCTTTGATAAATGTGTGTGTGTGTTTTGCTCGTGCATAGTTTAAATTTAGTTCTCTGGACAAATGTTGAATTGATCTCACTGAAGTACACTTTTAAGGAGGTGACTAATTGTGGGCTTCAGACTCAAGTATGTAGGATTTAGATATATGAATGGTTTTCCTTTTCATTGCAGTTCAAATTGCTGATTTATAGCTTTTGTGTTTGCATACAACCATGAAGTGAAACCTATTTATTTGTCAAACTGGAAATATTGAAGACATTTCTTAACCTTTCTATACCTGTATTTTTGGGTATATTAGCGTTTTGGACATTTGAATTCTATGGGATTTCTTATCAATTAGTGGTCTGTAAAAATGTATATAAATAAATCCTGAGAATATTTATTCCTTACTGTAATTGCCCGTGATAGCCTGCACGTGCTCTTTAATGTAAGAGCCAATTGAAGTTACTGCCTTAGACAGAAGAAACCACTAGCCCCTTTGTCTGCATCTTCTATTTCCTGATAGTTCTTAATTCATAGTTTTATTGTGTTTTTCTCCATCTTTTGTAGAATAATAATGTAAACCAGATGGAGAAAACGGTGGAGATGGGAAAGGATAGAAGGGGAATGAAAGAGGTGTTTGATTACAGCAAATGAAACAGCCTAAGCCAATGGTTCTTAACCTATTCCCCCCCCCAAAGTTTTCTCTTGGCTGTGAAGAAAATGAATATTTCTGTGTGGTTTCTCATCCAGTATTCACACATCCTGAAATATTTTGTGAAATTATTCTGCACAGAAATAACATGTAGTTTTTTTGTGTGAGAATAATAGCTTTTTGCACAAAAACACTGTTTTTAGATGGGCACATATTTTTGTGCAAGACTGTTTTGCAAAAAAAGAAAAAAGCAATATTTCACAGAAAGTATGCTACTATGTTTTGCTTGCAGTTCTACTCTTTTTCTTTCCCTTTCTTTCTTTCTTTCTTTCTTTCCTTTTTTTCTTTGGCATCAAAATTCTTTAGAAAGCTTTGCTTGCAGTTCTACTCTTTTTCTTTCCCTTTCTTTCTTTCTTTCTTTCTTTCTTTCTTTCTTTCTTTCTTTTTTTCTCTTTCCTTTTTTCTTTTTTTCTTTTTTTTTATTTGGCACCAAAAGTCTTTAGAAAGCTTACAAACTCAGCGTATAGGAACCAATCTCCCCTCTAGCTTTTTCTGGTGTCAGTTATTTAGAGTTCTATTACATCTGAACAAGGAGATTCTAACTGGCTATTAGATGTGGAGGTAGGTATTCTCCTTGCTGGATTCAAATTCTTGATCTATGTTCATAGTCTCTAACAGGGATGTTCCTGCTAGGGGCTTTAGCTAGCCTGGAACAGAAGCTTTGTAGTGCTGGCCAGGTCTGGGGTATGTGTGGAATGTGGACAAGAAAGGAAACACCTTTACTGACTCCTTCTCCTGCACTACTATGTAGCACCAAGGGGAGCAAATTTGAACCCTTAATGGCTATATGAAATAGAAGAGTGCAACATATAGAAGGAGTGGAATATATATTTCCACCCATACTGCTTGGAAAGGAGAGTTTTTAAACTTCAGAGCGCGCACACATCCTTCCAGCCTAGGGTACTACAAGCTGTTAACATTTCAAGCATGCTAATTCTCTGCTCTGTTTCCTTTTGTATGTGGTTTTAACTGATACACTCAACATTCTGTAGGCTAAGGATACAGAATGGGTGATCCTCTAGATCTTGTTGAACAGGAACTCCAGTTCATGAGTACTATCAAGCATAATAAATGGTAAGGGCTAGAAGAATTTAAAGTCCAATAATATCTGGAGGCCACATGTTCATCATCCCTGCTATAGGTCCTTGTAGTTACTGGCCATAGGTTCTTACCAGTCTGATTTTGATTAAAAAAAAACAAACCCTGAAATCTTTACATTTGAATTTGGAGTTTTCAAACTATTTTTATTTATTTTAATGCACAACATGAATACTTCTGTGTACCAGGATATTTCAATTATGCAGCTACCTTATTTTTGAGTGACCTGTTTCCTTTCTGAAGTGGAGAGGCATAGGGCCATCCAAGTTTGATATTAGAAGGAGGGACTGATTATGGTTTACAGGGGCACTGGGGAAAGTGTTGGATTGGAACAAGTAGAAAGTACTTTGGATGGATGAAGCTGGAGGGCTTTGGCAATCATATATCAACGCAGATGACATTTACAACACAATAGCTTTTTGGAGACACTTGCAACCACTGCTTCTCCTTTCAAGACCCTTACTTTTCTGCTTGGTGCTAACTCCATTATGCCTGCTGAAAACAAGGGTAGTATACTACATGACAACCTGATTTTTATCACATCAGAGCTACTTTTTTACGATCAGCCATGCTGTAAGGAGTTATCTCAGTGTGTGTAAAAGTGTGTATTATGTTCAACCAAAAGAACAAGTGTTCTCTTTTGCTATATACAAAGCCATGCCATTCTCTTCATGCAAAAAAGAAAAGGGTAGCCACCAGCAGATGCTATATATATATATGGGGAGAGAGAGAAAGAGAGAGAGAGAGAGAAACAGGGAGGGCGGGCGGGCGGGCGGGCGGGGAGCGCTTTCTTTGACTGGTCAAAAAGATAAGTGGGTTGAATAGAGACAACTGTTGTTGCTCTATAAATTATATGCCAGTAGGTTTATCACTGAGCACTGTAGATTATGTTGAGTTTTCTAATCAGGAGGAAGAAAGGGAGGCTAAAATAACAGAGTGGTAGAACTATTTTGATTCCACAATGAGACCCTCTTTGACTTCTGCCCTTTCGGTGGAAAGTGCTTATGTTTCAAAACAATGTGAAGCCAGTCCCCAGATATTAGTGATAGTTTTACCTCTTATTGGTATTAATTGAGATGGTGTTTTTATACAAACTGCCGTAGCTACTGCCATCACATTTAGTTTGCACCCAAGGGTGAGAATTAATGAGTCAAACCCAGGGTCAGTGGAGAGAACTGCTGAATTAAAAGGCAAGTTTTAGATGCGTTGTCTTCCTTTAGTAAATAAAGCTGTGCTTGAGAGGTTTCACAGAGACCTTTAAATCAAGCTGAACAATTCACCTAGATACATAGTATTTCCGTAACACAAGGAGATTGGAAATGTTATATTTTGAGAGTATAAATCAAATCTTTGTAGTCTTCATCATACCTATTATCTGCTCAGATTTAAAAATGCTTGATTAGTGATCCTGAAGTAGATCAGTGATGTGAGAAGGTGTGGGCAGCCAACTTTATATATTATTGTACAGTTGAACTGGAGTGTAAACAGGAACCAGATATGGTAACTGAGAATGCAATCTGATCAGTGTTTCTTTGGCAAGGAGATAACATTCCTCAGATAGATGTGCCTGATTTTGTTTGCTGCCTGTTGAAAAAAGTAGTTTTGGGCATCTCTGTCTAGGTTTGGGCTTGTGTATATAGCTGTTTACCCTCCCCACCCATACATTGCTTTTTCAGAATAATGTCTCTTAATGCCTTCCACAAACACAATATCTTGTTTTCAGAAGTAATTATATTATCTGGCCTCTCAGGTATGGAATTTTCCACTGTACAACAATCATCTTGTCTTCTTCAAGATACCAGAGACTCCGCCCCCCCCTTTTTTACTGCTCTACCTTTTGTTCCCCCCCCTTTGGCCTACAGGACATTAGTTTATTTTAAAATGACTTTTCTATATTTTTATCAATGGGATATATTTTAATCTTTATTTGTTTTAATATCTTGTAAATCACCTTGAGTTCTAAGACTGAAAAAATGGTGGGATATAAATAAACAGATTGTCGCCATCGTTGTTCACCCTCGCCACCCCATCAGTGATTCTGGGGACACATTGTCCCACTCTGCCCCCCTCCATTTCCTTGGCCACTGCTGCTACTGTTTAGCCTCTGCAGTTTCTACCTTCAAAATAATGATTTCATCTGTAGAATGATCTAGGGAAGATCTGTAGAGGCAGGGTTTTAACATCCAAACCAAGCCAGTAGAATGCCATTCTCAGGATTACTGATGGAGCAGTCCTAACATTTTATATTTCTCTTATCTTTTTGAATACAGTCTTTTTCTGTTAATCAGTCATATTTTTATTTGTCTCATAAAGATATTAACCACTATGCAAGCGTTTATTACAGGGAAATTTATAAGTCTTAGTTAAAACATTATTGTCATGTATTATTAATTCAATCGGTGAACAATTATTGAGTAACTACTAGGAACATAGATGGAGCTAGCAGAATAAATCATATAGCTCTCTGTATAATTAACTGAAAAGCTGGGTAATCTTGGAGGAAATTTTTCATGAAAATATTGCTTCTTTTCTAACCAACTTATGGAAAAAGCAGGCTATTAGGATATGCTAGCCATGTTGCCTCCAGCATTGGAGACAATATTTTTCTGATTCTTCTTTGTGGTCTCCGAGAATCACACGATGGGGTATTTTGCGCCTGCACGATATAGCATTTGGAACCTTCTCGAAGTCTAAGATCAGGCATTTTGGCAGTTGGCCCATCCCCCACACTCCTAGAGTATATAAGGCCCCTCTCCGGCCAGCGGTCAGTTCCTTTTCTTCCACCATAGTAGCAGCAAGCAAGGAACCTGTCTAAGCCTAATGGATAGATTAACGGTTTTTGGACTCAGATTATTGTTACTGGACTTGTGATTTCTCTTGGCATTTTGGGGGTTGGTCAGACAAGGTGGACTGTTTATCAGATAAAGAATATGGATAACGATTTAAAATCAAAGAATTGTATGGCAACCATGTCACTCAAACGTTGCCTATCTTGTGGAGGAAAAATCCAGATAAAGACGGTCTTCCTGATATAGGTATAAATTAGAAATAATAAAGTAGAAATAAAGTAGAGCTGGGAGCTTAGGTCAGAGGAACGGAGAAAGATTTAAGAAAGGTAAAAAGGTCACGAGAGCCAATGTATCAAGTAGCTAGGATGTTGATTACATAGCCAGTGTGTTGTTTATTGACTGGCAGCGGCAATTGTAGATTGTAGATAAGCACTTTCCGGGGTCTGAGTGCGGGGGTAATTAGCTAGTAACAGCATGTGGTATTTGTGACCCCGGAGGGGCGGGCCGAGATATGCCTGTGATCTTTGCCTGTGATCTTTTTGTATGCTGTGAACTTTGTCTATAAAAGAGCTGTGAAACTTGAATTTGGCATTCTGAGTGTCTTCTTTGTCTGGGAGAGGGCCATAACATGGCAAATTGTGAACATTGCCAGTTATTTACTTCAGAAACAAGAAGGAATAGCGGCTCGCTTAAAAGCACTTTTCTGGGAACTGGTTCTGTCGGCTTCTAAACCTACAAATTCGATGAAGTCCACTCAGTCAACAAAAATGACCCAGACATCTTCTATTTCTTCCACAACTCGACATTGTACATCAAAATCATCTTGAGACCAAGAATGTTTGGTACCACAGTCAGTATTGACAAAGAAAAAGACAGATGAGAGAAAGCAATCTTCCACCTCACTGTGAAAGAAGACAGCTTGAGGTGAGAAAGAGAAAAGAAAGAAAGTTGAAGGACTCTTCTCATGAAGAGCCAACAAAACGGCAAAAAAGAACTGAGCAGCCACGTCTACTGGCTGCAGTTCGATCCCCATCTCCAGTGGTACCATGCACCTCTGTTGAAAAAAACTACAGACGAGACACAACATTTGATTGTACAAGATGTGTATAAGGACACGGTATCATCTAGCGAGATTGAAGAGGTGTGTATTGCCTCTGAGAGAGAAATTATGGATTCATCACCAATCCTATCAGTAGGATCGGTTTCACAATACCAAGGACAAAGATCTCCTGATGTCAGACAACTGCGACCATTGCAACGTGAAACAGGCGAGGAATACAGTCCACCTCAGTGTCGAAGAAGAACATCTCCTTTGCTTCCAAGGTCTATGAGCAGACACTCACGTTCACACACAAGATTTCCGTGTTGGTACCAATATGTGAGAGAAACACCTTCATACCAATATGAATGCTATCTCAATGATGAAATTTCGATTGACTCCAGGGAGTTCTCTCCCTGTATGGATGACTTGTACCGGATGCATAGACAATCTCTGTACCAAAAGGAAGATCCAAAAAGCTACCATCGGTATCAAGATGATGTTGGATAGGAATGTTGTGACATTTACCTCAGTTTAAAAATACTTTTGATGAACATGTGGGGAAAACACCTGGGGAATGACTTGGCAAGTCATGATGTAATCCCTAGGGGACAGTAAGGCTGAGTCATGGTAACATGAAATCATGGCAAGGGGTTGCATCAAACATTGTCCCTAGCTGATGAGCTATCAGCAGGTGTGTATAAAAGAGGTGAGCTCAGACAGGTACTTTCTTTGATTCTCTCTGACTTTTGCTGATTCTATGACACCAGAACTCTGTTCGAGCGACCCTCTGCCTGATGTGATGCTGAACCTATGACTGAGGATCTGCATATCCTGCTTGTACAGATGTGTATATGTTGGAACTTGAAGACTAAAAGCCTCCAGGTATTTTTGGATGACAACACTGTGTTACTAACCAGTGGGTAGATTGGGGTCAGTGCTGATGCTGTATGTTACACTCTGCTGCTGCTCACGCTGGTTGCTGTTTTGATACTCTGCTGTATGTTTATTGCTTGTCTCTGGGCCACGTTTTGCTCAGAGCGCAGTGGTTCCAGGGAGGATTTTGTGCTAGGTGCTGTAAAATCCATCTCCTGACAGATGAAACAGGAAAACAACTTTGTGTTCCGAGTTCGAAATGTAAGTCTCCAACACCGATGTGTTGCAGGGTGTTGCCAGCAACATCTAGAGGACCAACATGTGATGGAGATTCAGAGAGAATTCACCGACAATCCAGTTGCAGCGCGCACTCTCCAGAAGGAATACAAAGACCTCGGCATCAATCTCCAGTATGCTGAACTGCAAGATGTCCCTCCGTCTCTGAATCGGATGAATCTCATGTATCATATGTAGCTGAGCAGTTGAAGACTAATTTTGTGTCAACAGCAGAACGTATATCGCCAACTGATGATGTTCTATCTTTTTCTGAGAATGTCCAGGTCCCTAAATCTCTGAACTGAGCTAGACAAAAAAGATCTTCAGGATCCCATATTCCAAGAGTTGCAGGACAGAGCACCAATGCCATCCATCATTGCATCACCTCTTAGAAACAGTTAAAAGATCTTGGGATACACCGTCTTCAATTCCATCAATGTCTAAGAAGGTAGAAGCATTGTATTGTCTGATGGAGAATGATCAAGAATGGCTAACCCAACATCCAAAGCCAAATTCAATAATTATTGATGCAGCTCAATCCAGACAATCCCAGAAACTACATGTGTCAAACTACCAAATGATAGAGCGGGCAGAAAGCTGGATAATTTAGGGAAGAAATCATACTGAAATGCTGCCTTTTTGTTCAAAATATCAAACTATGCAGCATGTATGGATGTCTACCAGCAATTCCTGTGGACAAGGATGAAATGATTTCATTCTACAGATGAAATCATTATGCTTCCTGAGGGAGGAAGAAAGAAAGACGGCTACCTCTTTGTATAGCAAGGCTTACCATCTATCTTCACAACAAATCACCGCATCGAAACACATTACAGACTGTAGTGGGAAAGCAATTGCTGGAGCAGTAGCTTTAAGATGCCACGCATGGCTGAGATCATCTGGATTGTCTCAACAAACCTAAAGCATGATTGAAGATCTTCCATTTGATTCTACAGGTTTGTTTAATGGAAGCAGAGATGATAAACTGGAACATACACAAAAAATGCATAGTACTGCTAAAAAATATGGGTTCCTGGTACCAACATACTACTCCAGGTACCAATATTGCTGTTTCCAACCATACAGTAGAAGAACAAGAAGTCCAACTCCCACTCAGCATCAACGGCCAGCCACAACACAACAATCATCCAGAAAATTTCCAACTTTTAAATTTAAACAACTGCAATACAAAAAGAGACAGCAAGATCAACAGAAACAAAGGGTTTGACAACCAAAAGGACAATACCTTTGCCGCGCACTGCTTCCATCGATCTACTGTTATCACTGCCAAAAACCTAAACTGTCCTGGGCAAACCTCTACCACGATACTGATATAAGTCAAGATATCGATACCAATGGCAACCATGGTACCATCATCAAAACAGCACAAGTTACCAACACCTCTGTCGACATCGGTATCAACATCAACATCGACTATACTGTTGGAAGTTACAAGATAGAAGGAAAGCCCTTTGGAGACAGACTAAAACACTTTATCCACACATGGTCTTCAATAACAACAGACTCATGGGTGTTGGATGTAGTAAAACTGGGCCATATGATAAATTTCACTGTCTGCCTCTGGTGGGACAAGTCCATATCACACCTTTGTCTCCAGAGTTAGAAGAAGAAATAACAACATTATTGCAGAAGGGAGCAATAGAAAAGATAACATACGCTCAATTAAGAAGGAGCCTTTCTTCCAAATATTTCTTGGTACTGAAGAAAGACAGTGGGTTTTGACCATCCTAGATCTCAGAGTTGTCAACCATTATATAAAAACAAAACAGTTTCAAATGGTAACACTAGCATCGATTATGCCACTACTGAAAAAAGGAGACTGGTTTGTAACATTAGACTTAAAAGACACATATTTCCATATGTTGATAAGAAATAAACACCGAAGGTATTTAGCCTTTGTACTGGGGAAACAAGCCTATAGCTTCAGAGTCCTCCCTTTCAGCATAAGTATAGCACTGAGAGTATTCACAAAATGTATGTCAGTAGCGGCAGCATACCTGTGTCAGAAAAGTATCATCCTATTCCCATAGATAGATGATTGGCTAATTACTGCATCATCACAAGAGAAAGTAGTGAAACATCTCAAAAGTACAATAAATCTACTGAATTCATTAGGATTGATGATAAATTACAAAAAAAAAATCACATTTGGTACCACAAACAAAAATAAAATTTATTGGAACCATAGACTCAGTCTGGACTCAGACAAACAAATGGCCTTTTTGCCAGACGACAGATGGCAAAAAATGTGGAATACCCTATGGAAATTAGTAAAAACTTGAAGAGTAAGAGCCAGAACCATACAGGTGGCTCTAGGACTAATGGCATTAACCACTATGGTGACTCCAAATGCAAGGTTAAGAAAGAGACCACTCCAACATTGATTCATAAGGAACTTCAATCCTCGTCTATGTCATCAGGGAAAGTTTCTGACAGTACCAAAGACTATCCCTAAATTGGTGGGTAAAACAAGATAATGTTCTAAAGGACATGCCATTTCTGCCAAACCCACCTGTACTATCGGTAACAACAGATGCTTCCATGGAAGGTTGGTGAGCACACATGGGAAGTTTGACAATAAAAGGACATTAGACATTGTCAGAGAGAAAGCACCATATAAACATTCTAGAGTTCCTAGCTGTCACCAAGACATTCAGAACCTTTCAGTCACATCTACCAGGCCTCACAGATACTGTATGCATTCCCTCCGTTTCCACTTATAACAAAAGTTATATCAAAATTATATCAAAGACCAAAGATAAGACAAGACCAAGCAAGAGCCATACTGATAACACCATGGTGGCCAAGACAACTGCTCATGGAACTATCGAGACATCGGTACTGAAGATTACCGTTGATACCGAACTTGTTGACAATACACAACATTACTGTGTTTCATCTAGATATAGAGAAACTTCGACTGACTGCATGGAAAATAATGTAGACTCCATTTACCCGGATGATGTGGACTGCATACTACAAGTGGCTCACAAACTGTTTACCATGAAGTCATATGCCTACAAATGGGACAAGTTTTGTATGTATCTACAAAATACCAGTACTAAACCTCAAAGCTGTGGTACCGTCAACATACTTTCTTTCTGTCATTGTCTTCAGTCAAATGCTATCTAGCAGCAATTTCATGGTATCTAAAAAAAGGGAAAGCCTTCTTGTTTCACAGACCCAACAATTAAAAGATTTTTACAGGGCTATAGGCATGTATACGCTACTGTTCAGCCTCCAGTACTGGGGTGGGATTTGAATTTGAATTTTGTATTACTGCAACTCACATGTAAACCATTTAAGCCAATGGCAATGTGTGACATGAGGTTACTATCTTGGAAAACTGTTTTTCTAGTAGCTATAAATTCTGCAAGAAGAGCTAGTGAACTGGCAGCTCTAAGAGTGGATGCACCTTATTTACGATTCCATAAGGGGAAAGTAGTGTTAAGGCCAGACATTACTTTCCTACCAAGGGTGGTATCCTATTTCCATTTGAACGAAGACATTGTTTTGCCAGCTTACATACAAAATCTGGAAAATGACATGGAAAAAACTTTACATTGCCTTGATGTGAGAAGGGCTCTGGCCTTTTATGTCCAAGGTACTGCTACTATTAGGAAGACCAAAAAGTTATTTGTTTGCTATTCTTTTCAGGAACAAAGTGAACCTGTTTCATCTCAAAGAATTTCTAACTGGGTGGTATGTATTATAAAATTATCTTACAAAATTGCTAAGAAAAAATTACCAGAAAATGTAAGAGCTCACTCTATTAGGTCTGTGTCAGCATCAGCTGCTTTCATGCATGGTGTACAGTTAGGGGATATATGTAGAGCAGCAACATGGTCGCAACCACTAACATTTATTTCATGCTACAGGATAGATAACAGGGAAAAAAGTGATGCAACCTTTGGGAGAGCTGTTTTATTCTGTTGTGTAAAAAAAAAAAGAGTATAAGAAAATAACAATAATAATTATAATAAGATTAATAATGTTTGCGTATATACATATATTTGGAATTTGCAACATAACATTCTCTCCTCCATCATTAACAGCTCGCTAATCTCCCCATTGTATGATTCATAGAGACCACGAAGAAGAAGAACAGGTTGCTTATCTGTAATTGTAGCTTTTTGTGTGGTCTTCTGTGAAGTCACACAAACCCACCTGTCCTCCCCACATTATGATCTGTTGTCTGGTTGGTTCTGTAGCTGCTACCACAGTGGTGAAGGAACTGACCGTTGGCCGGGGAGGGGCCTTATATACTCTAGGAGTGTGGGAGATGGGCCAACTGCCAAAACACCTGATCTTAGGCTTCGAGAAAGTTCCGAATGCTGGATTGCATAGGCATGAAATACCCCATTGTGTGACTAAACAGAAGACCACTTGAATAACTACAGTTACAGGTAAGCAACCTGTTCATATTTATACCTGGGGAACATGGTGGGAAGATGTGATTGCACTCATGTTTTGCTTATGAGCTTTCCATCAGGATCTGGGGAGCCATTATGGGACAGAATGAATTACTATATTGTATTTTGGTCTGATCAGAAGAGTTCTGACTATGTTAGACTTCATCAAATCGTTATGGAAAAGTGAGTCTCAAATTAATCCTCCCTCTCCGCAAATGATATGTTCTAGCACTAAGCTGCCTTCTTTATGTTAACTGCTATTCGGACATCTTTGCTGCATTCTGAACTGAACTACATAGTAACCTAAATCAGAAGTAGTACAAGAGCCGCACTCGAACTCCTAGTTATATATTATTTCATTACTTCATTGTCTCTTTTTAGTCCTTTTACACTTATCATCGGGCTCTGCCTGTGCACATAGACCTAGGTGGGGCCAAACAGGGATGGCCTACCCATTACATATAGTAAGGCGGCTCTCTCAGAAGTGGAGAATTGCATTCCCTTCACTTTGCCAAGAGTCCACCACTTCTACAGTGATCCTTGGCTTTCCATAACAGGCTGGACTCTGGATGCCTGCTGAAAATGACAGCAGTGGCCTGGATGGCATGAGAGCTAGGAATACCAGTGGAGCCAGGCTGAGGGGAAGAGGTATGTAATACTAATTATACCACTGAAGTAACAAATTACCCATTAAAGATATACTGTGTGTGAATGACTTTCCTTCCTCCACTTCAGGCAGTAGGACAGGTAATTTGAATCTTTATCTTGGACAACAGATGTGAAAGAAATTATGAGAGCAATTGTGACAGCAATTTCACAGAGCAGCTTATATACCAATGTTGCATAATATTAGAACTCAGGCTTTACTGAATTGAGTAGGGCATTTCCCCAGCAATTTCATGCACCTCAAAATCAGCTGTTTTGTTTGTGTTATATTGCAAGGATAAGGTAAAAATTTGCGAGGTGAAGAGAACTGGAAAAGCTACAATTTTGTTTCCCCCTAGAAAGGATGATCCTGGAATGCTTTTTGAATATTGCAAAAATCAGAATGGTTGTCACTGTTAAAAATGGTTGTGCTTTCTACCAGTCCCGGGCAGCTACCACTATAGGGAGCAGAAGCTGAATGTGTACACAAAAACCTTTACGTTGTGTGTGCAGATCAGTAATCCAGAAACTCATTTGATTTTCAAAGAAAGGAGCAGGTTTCTTAAAAATATGAAATCAGAATGTGTTGTCCATGCAAGCCTATTTTGAAATGTCAATAAATAGGAAAAATGTCCCTTACATTGACTTTTTTAAAAAATAATAAGGATATATTACAAAATAGCCAAATATACTTTATTTGAAAGCATACCAAAGGTTTAAATTGCATCCCAAAATGCTATTTCTCTTCAGTCCTTCAGAAAATGGTATGTATTACCCAATAGTGGGTATTTGTTTTTTTGTGAATTTTATGATTTCCAAGTTCAGCCCACATTGTCAGTTGCTGGCCTTCTTTCCTTCACCTTAATGATGCAGAGATTAGATATTTTCCCATGTTTAGCTATTGCAGTGGTTCTCAACCTGTGGGTCCCCAGATGTTTTTAGACTTCAGCTCCCAGAAGCCCTGAGCATTGACCATAGTGGCTGGAGCTTCTGGGAGCTGAAGTCCACAAACATCTGGGGACCCACAGGTTGAGAACCACTGAGCTATTGCCTCCTCTATCATTGGTTTTGGATTCACTATCAATCCCATCATTATTCAGAAGTAATTTCTGCCTTGTTCCTTTGTGCATGCTAGCCCCCAAAATATACTGTTGGACCATTGGCAATCTTCCCACAATCCAGTGGTGGGTCCTTAATACCACACAAAAGGTTATTTGGGAAGTTGTGTATCAAATATTCATCTTTCCCCAAGTCTGGATTACTTGTGTGCCAAACTGCAGGGGGAGGGCAGATGATGAGAAATGTAAATAGACCCAAAAGAAACAGTGATTACATCCTGCTGTTTTGATTTATACACACCACATGGCTTTAGAATTGGCACCCTATATGTATTATAAACCAAAATCCTAGTTTAAAAGGTTTTATTTTTAATTATTCACATAAGTCTTTAGAGCTACTGAAAGGTTCATTCAAAAGTGTAGGATATAGGAAGTAGGAGTGGTAGCATTAGAAACTTGGCTTTGATGCACATGATAGGAACTGCAGATTTGCAACTGAAAGGCATACATTAAAATATAACTTTGAAAAGAAAAATATACTCACAGTGTGTGTGTTTACCTGTTCGGATTTGGATAAGGATATTTAATTCAGAAATATTGTGCTTTTATTACTAAAATCTTCAGCAGTGCTATGAGTGATGAAATAGTTAGGATTTTTGCTGGCTGTCCAAGAATATTGAGCAGCTGCAAAATAAATAGCAAATGGGGAGAAAAGGAAGTAGGTTTTAAAACCCCATTTAAAATAAATCCCTGTGTTTATTACTATCAATACTATTGCAGTACAGTTATACTTCTATATGATCTTATTGTTGGACACATGTAATATCTTGGAGAAGATGTAGTCTTGAAACACAGTTGCTGCTTAGATTGGGTAATCATTTTCAAAGGGTGCATATTCAAAGTCACAACTAACATACAAATGAGCAATGTCCTAGTCTTGAGACTTGTCCTTCAGCAACCACAAGTGCTGGCTTTAAAGCAGTCGTAAATTCATTTTATCTTAATGACATTAAATCCAAAACATTCTTGATACTAGGCTTTATCTGTGGTCGTAATTATAAAGTTTTAATGTTGCCCAAATGCTAGAAGATAGAAATTGACAGTGCTGTCTGAAATTTTCTACTTTGTTTGCATATAGAAGTGTTTCTCACAGTTTCAAAAAAGCTTTCACCACTTAAGTGAGTTACATGATTTCTACATGGTGCTTTCCATGTGTATGAGTTCTGTAGAAATACTAGAAGTTTCTCACTTCTTAGAAACAACTTAGTACAAGACAAAGATTCCAATTTTTTCAGGGAGTTGTGTCTTCATCATCTTCTGGTTAGTTGAATCCAAATGAAGAGCAGAATTTACATTAACGGCTGCAGAAAGCAGAGGTGTTAATAGTGGATTGACAAATATGTGTTGTATTATTTGTCCTTTGTCCAAAATGACTATTTACATATGCATTGTCTTCATACTGAAAGTTAATCTCCAGTAAAGAGCTATTACAGATCAAATATAAAAATAATGTGATATTCTTACAGTCACTAAGATTGGGTCTTTTTTATATAGTGAAGACACAAGGATTACTATTTAAGTTACTAGATTAATATGTGTGCACCAGGAAATCAATAAACTGCAAGTGTCAACCCTGATTGTGAATGAAATGCCCATAAACACAGTATATAACACATTTTTACATAGCTGATCTATTAAACATTTACACATGTTTTTCATTGATGTGGGATTGTTCCCTCTAAATGGATTCTGTTACATTTTTTAAACTTGATTTAAATGAAACAGGCACCTAAAAAATCTTAACAAGCATAGTTGACCTTTAAGTAGGATACTGCAGAAAAAAGGACTGTGTAGCCATGTTTTCCAATATGTGCTTAGATCTCATTCATGGAACAAATAAAGAAATCTACAGAGTCTTTCTGTTTTATGAAACAAAGAGTAAAAAAAAAAATCTGTAAGGGCAGTATGTGTAAAACAAATAAATAACATTCTACAGCATACATGCCAGACATAACGAAAACATTGGCATTAGTCTAAGATGTATATAAGTGATGCGTATAATGGCTTGGCTGTTTTACTGTGTGCGCTGCTAATGTGCATAACTACAAGTATGGGAGACTGCTAATCAGAAGCCATTGTTTTTGTTGGAAACAGGAAATATTAACTCCTGGCATGTCAGAGAAAGATATACTGTGCTATAACAACATTAAAGTATGTCACCACAGCATCAGAGGTGTAAGTCAGATACTAAATTTGAAAGATCTTTACAGCATGCAGGAAGAATACCAGAGAATATCGTTTTCTTAAATGGCAAACAATGTTCTAAACAAGTTGTTGAAATCTTATATTTTTTAAATTACTTGCTGCCTGAGCTATATCAGTTATTTGTAAATTATAACATTTCCATTGGGCTCAATCAGTCATTTCCCTACCATCATTTTTTTTTCTGTTAATTTATTGCATTTTATTCCTCTTACTCTAAGAAGGTTGGAACAGCATGGGTGCTCCTCCACCCATTTCAACTGGCACAACAATACTGTGAGGACCAGTTCCATGTCAACTGGACTTGGAATTAAGGGAGCCAACAAAACCATCCATTAACCCCCCACCCAATGCCACTGGGTGATGAGTCTGGGAGCAGAGGAAATAAGCCTATATAAGCCTAACCTCATCTCACAGAGTTGCTGGAAAATTAGAATGGCTGGTAGAAAAATGTAAGATACAATGTGTATATAGTTGGCCATTCACATTCGATAGGGTTGGTGTGAGGGATCTGTGCAAAAAAGTAAAAAAATCACTACTATCAAAATGTGTGTGTGTGTAAGTAAGAATGGGACCGAAGCATGACGGCAAAAAATGGACACCCAAGGTCCAAACTAGATCAGGAAAAGGAGAGGGAAGGGGAGAGTGGGTCAGCATGGTAGCCCTGTGGGAGTGGGCATTGGGAGAGGGTTTGTGGTGTGATGGGATGTGAGCATTTGCTAATTCTGCTATTTTGGGGGATTCCCAAAATGGAATTCCCACATATATGGAGGGCCTGCTGTACCTAACTAACTTACAGAATTTATTGCCGTTAAGATGTGATGATGGCTTTGGTTTAGATCGTTTTAAAAAGGCATTAGATGAATTCATAGAGGATTGGTTTACCAGTGGCTCAGAGCAAAGGACTGTACTATCATTTTACCATTAAAATATTTACATTAATACTGTCTTATTTATGTAACTAAACATATAAATAAAACAACTATTAGCAAAATCTGGTAATCAAACAAGAGTTGCAGATTGCAGCAAACAGATATGTCTTCCAGCCCAATGACAAGAAAGGAAAAGCAGTGCTGTCTGGGGGCTTCATCTTCCAATTTTCTTAAATTTCTCAGCATGGGATGATTTTAGTTTCTTCACCTTGGCACAGAGGCAATCCTTTCTGTTTATCTGTTCCCGAGCCTCTTAAGAAAACTTGTTAATAAATGCTGCCCTCAAATGCTTCAGCAACCCAGAAAGCCTTGCTGTAGTTGCCATCCTTGCTCTACTGTGTTGTCTGGGCACAATTTTAACCTGCTCTTCCTTATTCACATAACTATAGCATCCAAACAGTGGATGTAGATGTAGACCTAGAGATTCCTACCTGAATACTTAGTTACATATATATGTGTTTGTGTTTCTATCAGTATCTGTCAAGATAGATTTGACTGTCTTCTAATAATAGTAAGGAGAGGTACAGCAAAAGCAGTCAAAAGATATAATGCAAAATCTGACCAAGTAATATCAGTGAGACTTCAGGGAAAATTCATCAGTGTAATCATGATCCAAGTTTATGCTCCAACTACAGAGCCAGAAGAAAAAATCGAAAGATTATATGTTGGAGTCCGGGAGGAAATTAGTCTGAAGAAAACCAAAGAAGAATGTTGAACCTCAGGAAAATAAAAATAATAACCATAGATTATTTACATAAACCTAAAGTAGACAATGAAGACATTGAAATAGTCTAAGATTTTCTGTATCTTGGCTCAGTCGTTATGGGTCCATAAGACTTCGACTGATGGTAACCCTCCAGCTCACTCTGCCATCAACAGCCCTGCTCACATCTTGCAGGCTCAGGGCTGTGGCTTCCTTGATTGAATCTGTCCATCTGTGCAGTGGATCCTCTGTATGAATGAGCTCCACATCTGCAATTTCTAGCTATCACAGAGCATCGTGTCCTATACTTAAAATGGTGGTGATGGGATCATGGAGGTGCTGAAGTGTCTGCACACACGTTAATAATATGAGATGCAAGCATTAGAGTTTTTTGCTCTGTTCCACAGGTACAGAGGATCCACTGTAATGAAGTCTTCCTTTTTTTCCTACTCTCTTCTTCTACCTTACCAAGCTAGATCGCATCCTCAATTGATATGACTAGATGCTGGAATCTCCAGCATCACATTTCGTATGAGTTGATTTTCTTCCTATCCAGCTTTCAAAACCATACATAGAAATTATAAATACAATATTATGGGCAATCCTAACTTTAGTATTCAATGATATAGCTTTACGCTTCATGATCTTTTCTAGTTCCATCATAGCTGCCCTTCCAAATCCTAGTTTCCTTCTCCTTTCTTCACTGCAATCTCCATTCTGATTGAGGGCTGAGACAAGGTATGGAAAATCTTTAAGTTATGTAAATCATCTGTGGTCATTATTTTTGTTTTCTCAAGGTATATTATTTTCTTAAGATTCAATTGTAAACCTGCCTTTGCTCTGTCTTTGATTTTCTCTGTAACTGTTGTAAATATTTGCTATTTTCAGCTAATAATATGATGTCGTTTGCATATCATAAACTGTTAATCTTCCTTCTTCCAATTTGCATGCCTCTTCTTTCTAGTCTAATCCTTGAAGGGTGATAAAATGCAGCCCAGTCTGACCCCCTCCCCGCTTGCCAATTGAAAACCATTTCCGTTTCTCTAAGAGATGGTAGCCTCATCTCTTGAGTACAAATGTTATGGCATAGCCATTTCTTTAAGAGTGACCCATAGTTTTTCATGATCTACACAATCAAAGGCTTTCCTATAATCTATAAAGAATAAGCTGATTTTCTTCTGAAATTCTGTGGTGCCCTCCATTATCCAATCTATGTTTGCAATATGATCCTCTTCTTTTCTTGACCCCAGCTTGAAGAGCTGGTATTTTCTCGCTCCATATATGGTAAGTCTTTGTTGTAGAATTTTGAGCATCATTTTGCTTTCATGGGAAATTAATGCAATAGTCCTGTGGTTACTGCAATTCCTGGTGTCCCCTTTCTTCAGGATTGGAATGTATATTGAGTGTTTTGAATCTGTGGGCCATTGTTTTATTTTCCATATTTGTTGACAGATCTTACAGACTGAAAAATCACAGGTTATCAGCAAATTCCTACAGCCTATTGAGAGGTTCCTGAGCAAAGTATGAATCACACAGCACAAATACAGTTTCCCTTCCTTAAAATATCGATGACAGTCTAAATATCCATTAATATGAGTTTACTGAATTGAAGCATTTGTTAAATTTTATTTGTTCAGCATTTCTTTCAACAAAATAGTTCTGTCACGGACCATAGTTCTGTCACGCTAGCCTTTGTGAATTTTTTGTTCTTCAGTAGTTGAAATCTTTCAAGAAGAATGTTTAATATTCTTTTTCTTTATGTTTAGATACTTTTTGTAAATATAAATACCAAGTGAAGTGGCACTGGGTCTTTCAGCGTCCATTTCATTTTTAGCATCCATTCACTTTTCTATTATACAGAGTAATCTTTGTGTTGATAGTAGTACTTCCATCACACCAACATGAGAATTTTTGTAGCAATATTAAAATTGGTTCAGAATTGATGAAGGATTTCATTTTAGGAAGCAATAACAAAACACATGGTGTTATGTTATGTAAAAAAAATAGCATTTGCATTCACAAACTTTATTTAAGCTAAGCAAAAGTAAGTAAAATCCGTGTGCTGGTGAAGTTCTGTCACATATAGAACTGATCTGAAATAGGAAAGGCACACAAAGAATACATGACCAGCTGGAAACTCAGAACCTTCATGGCTACATAAAGATTTAAACCCCATTCCTAATTTGGCATTGTCCATTATATCACACTTTATTGCTTTTAGATGTTCAAACTTCTCCCATTACACACTCTTTCAAATTACAAAACAGTATAAATGCATAAACTGCACCATTGTTCTGACAGGTATTACAAACAAGTACATAACTTTAGTAAACTTATTTATCTTTTTAAATTTTATTCTCTGATTTTTTTTAAAAAAAATAAGATTCTAGAAACAGATTTTCAGGGCAATTTACCTCCCAAACACTTCCTTTTTTTTAATTAATAGGAAATTTTCTGTATAGTGAATAGCTGTAAGGTAAAAGAAGCGGATAATATACCAAACATGGGGAGGTTAATTGAGCTGCTAGCATTTGCAAGTATCATGGAGATAATATAACGTTATCACTCAAACAGAAGCCCAAAACCTCAACTCTCATTAGTCTACAATTAGTGATAAAAAGCATGGACCCAATGAAATCAGTGGGGCTTGTTGATAGTGACCACATGTTCCACTGATTCCAGTGGGCATTCAAATCACTGAAAGTACAATACACGTGTCTCCATATTGTCTTGATCTGACAGAATGCATAAACCAAGAGTGAACACACCATTTCAGATGAACATTTGATTTGAGCCTATATAATGCTCAAGCATACCTGTTACAGACTAAATCCAACTATTAGTCTAAGGAGATTAGAATAATTCAATCAGTCCCTTAATGTATCTATTCTAGTTGGGACTAACTGTAGGATTTATTCGTTTAAGTTCGCTACTGTATTTATGTATCAGCATGTATTAATTTATTACACAGGTGGACAACTGTAGTCCTTTGTTCTTATTTTTATTTTACTTTATTTTTACCTAAAGCTCTCATTTGCCATAGCCAGCATAGCCAATGTGAAAGACTGTGGGAATTAATATTGAAAAAAAATCTAAAGGGTTGAAAATACCTAATTGGATTTGTAGGTTCATCATAGTATACATGCAAATTATAAATAATTTCATCATCAGCTTGGCTTGAAAAACATTATTTATTTGACTTGAAATAATACTGAGTTAATAGTACTTAGAACCAGTATGGTGTAATCGTTCTGAGTGTTGGACTAGGACACTGGGAGACCAGGGTTTGATTCCCTGCTTAGCTATGGAAACCTGCAAGTTGACCTTGGGCAAGCCACCCTCTCTCAGCCTCAGAGAAAGGCAAGAGCAAACCCCTTCTGAAAACATTCTGCCGAGAAAACTCTGCAATAGGTTCACTGTAGGGTCTCATTAAGTGAAAAATGAGTTGAAAGCACACAACAAGCAGTATTTATGTTAAACAAATTTCAACTTTTGTGTTTTGTGTAAAATCTGCAATAAAACTTTAACCTGCTCCGCCAGTTTAATCTCATCAGATGTAATTAGCAAAGTATTATAAACAAGGCTCTAGGACAGTGGCTCTTAACCTTTACTTTATTGGGGACCCCCTGCAAATATAATTTGTTGGCAGGCACCCCAAGGCTTAAGATTTAAATATTTAAATTTAGATTTAAATATTCAAATACTTATTTAACTTTTCTAATTTTTATATATGTGTGTATGTATGTATGTAAGTAAGTAAGTCTTCTGGAGACCAGCATTCAGTTCCCCAGACACTGGGTGATTTTGGACAAGTCACATTCTCTCCACCTCAGAGGAAGGCAAAGGCAAATCCCCTCTGAAGAAATCTTGGCAAAAATCCCTATGGTAGGTTCATTTTAGGGTTGCCATAAATATGAAGTGACTTGAAGGCACACAACAGCAAAGGCCCTTTCCGCACCCTCTGCTGGAAGGGGAGTGCAACAGGAGTGCTCCCCTCTGCATTGGCTGGCTCCCTGTGGAAGGGAGAGCATTGGCCATGCCTCTTCCTTCTGCAGCAGCCGGGTACTTCCCCAGGCTGCGCTGGGGCAGGAAGTGCAGCCATCATGCTTCTGTAACTTCTGCAGGACAGGTAAGTGCGAGATGGTGGCACAGTCGCGTATCATTGACAGGGAAAACCTGTCAATGATTCAATCCACTATGGTGCTGCCTGGGGACAGGAGAAAAACAGGACTACAAGAATGCTTTTGCATGATGTTGTTGCAGTCCCATCCTTCTCCCGTCCCTATTACAGGATGGGAGGGCACTGCAGAAAGGGCCAAAGTGCTGCTGACAGCAGAAAATTCTTTCTAGACATTCATGTCTCTCCCTTTTGAAACTGGCTTATGGCAACCCTAAGCTGAACTTATCATGAGGGTTTCCTTGGCAAGATTTGTTGCCTTTGCTTTTCTTTGAGGCTGAGAGAACGTGCCTTGCCTGAGGGCACCCAGTGGGTTTCCAGGGGAGAGTGGGTATTCAAACCCTGCTCTCCAGAGTCATAGTTTGGGAACTTGCACACACCTGCTGCCATGTCCTTTTTGTCAAGGACGTGGCAGCGGGCATATGTGTGTGCACACTCAAACTGCTTCTTTATTTGCAAACAAGGGAGCACCTGCAACCTCCCTGCCTCCACTGCCATGTCCTTGTTGCTGCTGCTACTGTTAGTGTCTGCTAGCAAACCTTCACAGATCCAGGGGTTCAAGATCCCAAAGTTAAGAAGAACTGCTCTGTATCAATAGAGATTTGTATGGACCTCACAGTCTGTTGTTTCATATGGAAAATCTACCAGCTGTCTGTAGAATATCAACACAAATAGAACATTTATGTGGAAATTATTAGGATAATCTTTATATATCTCATTACTATCTTTTCTCAGACCTTGGAGAAGGTAAATAGCGTTCATGTCAGGATATATTTGACCATGGCATCCAAGCAGTGGGAATCAAGGCTACACACAGAGAACAACTTTACTTCTTATCATACAACTTGGATTAAAGTGCATGGTCAGTATTCCTAAAGCAGTTCAAGGCCACTGAAAGGAAGTTTGAGATATAGAGAAGGAAACCATGAGAAAAGCTTTGGAGTACATAGTTCCTAAAAGCGGAGGTACAAAGGGTAAAATGTCATCATACTTAATGTTTTATGGTAAAATATTTCCCTAGTGTACTGCACTGTTTTCAGAAGTTATGTGAGAAATCCTGCTTTTCCACACAATGTATCTCCTTCCCTTGCTGTTCCCTCTTTGCAGCTATGAGCATGAGTATTGAGAGTTTCTAATGCCTGGGTATAGGAAACGGGGGGGCATAGATTCTGTTTATAATATGGCTATTGCAATTGGATCTTAGAAAATTTTAGGTTCATCTTTTAACAGTGATCTTTAAAAAAAACTGTGTCAGAACCCATTAAGGGCCTTAATATGGCACCTGGGTAAGTATGCCTGAAGAATTCTGTCTTTGTAATTTCTCATATTAATGAACCTGATTTGCACTTCTCAAACTAATGTGGAGATCAGACCTTAGTTATCTGTTGGCCTTTTCACTTCTCATATGTTCCAACACAGTTCTCTGATCAGAGTTATTAGAGGTTTATAGCAGACTCAACAGGTGGAGATCATCAAGTCTACTCTTTTCATGCATGTGTCTGAGAGAACCTCTTCACTCAAGCTTTTTGAGTCTCTGGATTACATTCCGCTTTTCCTTTTGAGAAGGTGGGTGAAAAGGCAGACAGAGTGGACTATACTATTGAGTATAACGATTCTTCTCTATTTGATAAACGGTAGGATATTTTAATGGAATGGAATGGAATGGAATGGAAAGGAAAGGAAAAGAGATGGGATGATGTAAGTGACAGGCTTGCTAGCAAGTTCCTTGAATCAAAACTTGTTGATTCAGAGCTTTACACCAGTAAAGAGAATGACCTTCTACACATCAACATGAAATACAGCATGTACTGAGTACTCTTGAACTGTGGGGAAATAATTGTATCCTGACATACTGTCAAGGTCTTGATAGTATAGAATGATCTAATTGATGTACCATTAGGCCCTTTCTGATTAAGAACATTAGACTGACATTTGCAAAGAATTGAAACAGTAGAAATTGGATTAGTCTCTAAGTATTGGTTCAGTCTCTAAGCAGTCTCTAGGAATCTCTAAGCATGAGGAAGCAGTAAAGGCATGTTCTACAATTGAGTAAGCAAAATCAATCAAAGAGACTGGCAAAATCCTTTTTTGAGCTGTTCAATAAATATAATCTACTTTTTCAAGGAAAAAAAAGGAATTATGGCAGGAGGTAGTTTTGCCTTTGACTCAGAAAGACGTAAAATTCTGGTGCCTGGATGCGATTTCAGAAGGGAGAGTCCACTGTGACTCAGATTCTTATATAACTATGGCCTCTCGAGAAGAATGTTTGGTAAAATTATTTAATGATACCTCTCAGTTGGATTATATGGCAAAACCTTCATATTAGCACCATCACCTTTTTTACATTTGTGACCTCCTATTTTGTTTTTGTTATTGCATGCTGTCAAATAATTTCTGATTTATAGTGACCCTCTATCCTGAGATTTTCTTGACAATATTGCCAGGCACAATATTGTTCAGTGGGATTTGGCAGTGCCTTTCTCTGAGGTTATGACATGCCCAAGGCCACTCAGTGAATCTTCATGGTTGAGCAGGGGTTCAAACCCTGGTTTCCCAGAGTCTTAGTCCAGCACTCAAATTACTACACCATGCTGGCTCAATCTTTTTAATGCGTAGTGAAATGAAATCTGTGAACAACAACAAAAACCCCAGAAGAAAATTTAATCCCACTACCTGATATACTTAAAGCTTCTTCAGATCCCTGTTTTAGCTGCTTCATTTGGCAAGTTTAGTCAAGAGAGGACTTCCTCAGTTGTACCTTTATAAAAAGGGAGACCTCAATGATCTCATCAATTACACACCAAAAGGTTTCTTTGAAATAAAAAAATTGTGCAAGAATCTCTTTCTGAAGTTTTCTTTCTTGGTGATTGAAAGGATCTTATTAACTCCAGAACATACCAGATTTAGACCAGGACACTCCAGTATAGATCACCGATTTTTTTTGCTAAATATATTATAATGTTAAATAAATGAAGGTCAACTTTATGCTGTCTTCATTGATCTTAAACCTACATTCGACTCCATCCCTAGTCATCATTTATGAAAAGCACTAATTAATCTGAATGTTGATATCAGGCTGTAAGATCAAATTCCAGACCATTATACCAACACCATATCCACGGCCAATCATCCAATTCTGTTAAAACTGCTTCTCAAGCAATATATAGTGAATTTTCTATCAGGGCTACTTTTTTTTGAGCAAGAGAGTAGGAAAACTATTTCAGTATTGCTTTATGCAGATGATACAATGCTAATATTGCATTACCTTAGATGGTCACTGAAAAACTTCTGTGATAATTGTAAGTGAAATTTTTCAGTGTATAATATGTGAGAACCAAAATCATGGTTTTTAGCAGAAGACCCAAGACCCATAAATGGTCAATGGATCAGAAATTATTTGAACAGTTGTCAAGCTGTTAGACAGCTTATACTGAGTATGCTAGAGAGAAACTTGAAAAAACTATGTTTGGCATTCTCAGATTTTATGGAACTGAATGAGGCTGTTTGGTTACTCCAGTTTCAGAAATTTTTAATGTTAATTACTTCCACAATTATTATATGGAGCTATACGTTGAAAGACTGTTACATTTCTAGAAGTTGTACAAAATGAATTCATCTTCCTAAAACACTGGCATCCTTGAATTATCTCTCCCATCCATAATGACGTTTGTATGTAAAGCAATTAATTACTGACTGAAGATTTTATTTGGCCCTTATGGCTTTTTAATATTAACCTATGATGAAATGAAAGCCAATTCAGGGAAGAGTTGCATTAAATGTTGCTTGTAAGCTTGGATTTTCAGAACAATATGTAAGAAGTCTCAGTTTTTATGCTACTAGACTCTCAATTAAATAAAAATAGCATAATCTGACTACTTGAAGACATACAGAATTATTAGGTACCATGAAATCAGCTGATTTTTATGAATGGATTATGTTCCTCCTCTGACCCTCTTGACCTGTTTTACTGATATTACAAATTTGATTTCAGAAAGCCCTTCATGAAGGCAAATTTGAACATTTTATCTCTTGCCAAATTAGAAGACTGCTGTAATGGGACTTATTGTGAAGAAAAAGTTTGTCTTTGCAGTCACAAGTCTGTTGAGAATTTGGCACATGTGATTCTTTCATGTCCTGTATTTTTGGTTGAGTGGATAAAACATCTGATACCCATGTTAGAACAATTTTCAGAAGGAATAGATCAACACAAATTAATGATGCTATTATCAAAGATAAATCACTTTCAGAATGGCAAGGCTTGACACTTTGATTCTTACATTTAAGTTGAACTGAAAGCATAAAATCTCTATGGCAAACTAACTTAAATCAGGTATTCACTCTAAGTTTGCTTTTATTAGCTACTGAATTTTTACTGTTTTATAATGTGTTGTTCTTTTACCATTTAAGGTACTGTTTTTGGTGTCTATTGATTTGGTGTGCTTTAATTTACAATTAAAATTTTATGTTTTATTGCATTTTAATATTTATGTTTGCTGTTTCTTTGTGCTAAAGCAACAAAATTGTTAAAAATTGAGACAATTAAGATACAGTACCTAAAACATTTGCTTGCAAATCTGTTTATAGAAGTTTTTTTTGTTTTTTTCCTCAAGCTGGTGGTATAATTTGAAGCATTAAACAGTATGCTGCATCTTAAGCATTTTTAATTTGGTGGAGATACTGTAGGAAAACATTGCTAATAGCTTTTCCATAAAAATAGTTACACTATGTTATTTATGTAGCCCAACCAGAGTACAAGAGGATAGGTCTCTGCACCATGGAATTCAGAATTTAAAACTGAGCGCAGGGGAAAAACTGAAAGATAAGGAGAGGTGTGGGGGCACCAACAGGGAAAAATATGTTGTGATTTCAGTTGTACGTACTTAGATGTACTTACAGGTTTATACTACAGTCTTAAAGTTGCTTACTAAGGAAAGAGGCACATTGATTCTAATGTAACCTGAGTAAATAGGACTGAGCTAGTACTGTCTTTTACATGGAAAGTAAGTGAAGTCCATATACTCTGGCTTAAGTGGTTTGTGCATTTGTTCCTTAGAATGGTGAAATTACTGCTTACACTGGCATAGGCTCACCAAAGTCAGTGGTGCTAAGCCAATGTAAGCTGTCAATGAATGGCTGCCTTAAATTAATAGTTCTGATTAACTACTATGTGTGAAATCAAAGGCTAACTGTTACTGTGTGACCTGCACACTTGACTGGTCGCCTTCCGCATCAGTCTCAAAGAACAAGAGGTAGAGTAGGACAGACTAGACATGACTCATCACTTACTCTACAATGCAGCCAAAGGACACATGAAAAATAAACAGAGTGGATGTGAAAGCAAGAAAAGCTTTGGTGTATGTAGTTTTCATGATATCAAAAATGTACCACAGGGACTTATTTTTCAAGAATTTGGTGTGTAGTTTACCCATATCTGAGTGGCTCCAGTGAGGTTTTAATTTGCTCCAGCATGTCCTCACCAGTCCTTAACTATGAGCATCTTTATTCTTATAGACCCATTCTAAAAAACTGTTATAATACAATGCTGATGTGTTATATATGCTGTAATATCAGGAGTGAAAATAGGAATGGATAGTTAAAATTCATGCATCAAGCTAATGAGCGTTATTTCCAACTGTCTTACTGCCCAGCTATTCTTACTGGCCACAAAATAAAATATTTAAGGGTTAGTGTATAGTAGTTGTCAGCCAGGAATCATAGAGCAACAACTGAAATCAATTCTCCAGTTTGATTTCTGTCTGATAGTATCTCCACAATATGATTTCTACCTTGTATATTTCTGTTGGAAATATAAATTTTGAATATGTTCCATACTAGAAAGATCTAAAATTAGCAAATTGGGGGGGGGGTTATGGTTCTTTTCTCTACAGTACAATAAATCTCCATGTGTGGCCATGTTTATTATCACACAACAGAGATAACAAGGCATGCAGTTGAAAAGTAGTTGATGCCAAAGGATCTATATATGTATACAGAAGCCTAAAACCCAATAACATTTTTGACAGTGCAAAGAAAATAAGGTTCAAATCTAGGGCATTTTGTATTTTTTTTAAGTTAGAAAAGTAGAAAGATTCCTGTTCCTTGTTCATTCCCTGCCACCTTCAGTTAAATAGGATCCTGGTTAGTTGTCTGGTGAGTAGATATTCTGTGACTCAGCTTGGCAAAAAGGTCTCTAAAGAAATAGAGCTAGTTGGGCTTAGGACTTACAAGATACACACATCTGGTATCTTGTAAGTGCATTAACAGTCCTTAACTTAAATGGGACCCTCAAAGCCTAACTTTTCAGCCAGACCAATCCCCACTCAAAGCTTACTTCTTTGCGTTCCAGCAAATTTCTTTTGAAGCAGTGGGAAGCTTTTCTTTTTTAAAAAAGCATTTATAATATAGAGTGCGGGGTGGGGTGGGTCTGCTGTTTAATTTTTTTAAAAAAATGCATCCAAATCAAAAGCCTACAAAGAACCAAGAAGACATGTTTAAAGTAGTCTTTTCAATGCCAGCCGGTGACTAGGAGCTGGAGCTTAACTGTGAAAAACAGTGCAGGAGGTTTAAGGGAAAAAAAAGAGGTGATCATAATGAGAAAATAGAAGTTTAGTAGCTATGTTCTGAATTAACTGGTAAATGGAGAGGGGGTTGCAAAATGGAAGGCTGAGAAGAGGAAAAAAAATCAATATTCTAGAACATGGAATATGGTAAACTGAAGCAGAAGACTAAACATCAGTTCATATTTGAGCAAGGCATGTACAGTTACTGAAATGATGCATTGTTTCATGACATGGTTGCATATAATGGACCATTTCTTCTTTCTGCTTTATATAATCAAAAGGAGGTCACCCGAGATTTATTTTCTTTTCACTTAAATGGTTGGAAAACAAAATTATTTGTTTATTATTTGTTTATATTTATTTTCTTACACACTTACTTGTTGATTATCCAGTAAAATTGTGCAGGGTGGCCTGGAAAACTAGCCTAAACTTAATGGGTATTTCTTTTCTTTAAACTGATATAATCATTTATTTAGTTAGAATTGGTTCTGTTTGGATGACTGTGTTGTGTTTCATAGAAATAGTTCTGGGCCCCAGTACAAACATTCCTAAGTCATCAACTAGGAAAAAAACAAGGATAGAACTTTGGAAGTCAGTGGAGTCACACTCAGTAATATAAGCTGAGGATCTTGTCTGAAGCCAAGCATGAAAGACCCTTCCTTTTCACAAAGTTTGCTTTCATTGAGGCTTAATAGAAACATAGCACTGGATATATTACATTTGCCTGCCAGTCAATTATTGAAGTTGGCATTCACTGTAGTTGTCCATGGAATATGTAAAATTTTGGCTAATGGTGGTAATACTTGACCCAAAACCTAACTGAATAGATCTGTGGACAATTTTGGCATCTAAATGTAATAGGAGATCAACATGTTAAACTTTACCATGTATTTTAAACAGAATTTGACTTGCAGCTACCAAATATATAAAACAGTATGCTTCACTGAACTGAAAGATATACAGCCAAGCATTGCTCTCCATTGAATGGAATGTCGTTTTGGGGCTTGTACTTTTTCTCCCCACAGCGGCAAACTCCTGTGTTTTTAATATCTTTTTTTATTCTTTATTGATAAGCCATTGCTTGTCTCACTCCATTAAGCTGGTCTAGACTCCAAGTTTGAGCCACAGTGGTCTCTTGAGATTTAGATGTTGTAGCAAGTCTTCAACGCTCACTCAATTCATATTTCTTAACTGTACTACCTGAATGAATGATGGATTGCTTCTAAATGAAATCATTCGGTTCTTAAACCGGATGGTTCCTTTTTTAAGTCTAAGAAACCACTCAATAAAATTATGTGCCAATTCTGTATAAATAACTTAACCACAAGAATAAAGGAAACTGTAATTTCACAGACTTTTGTTTTATTTAGTTCATCTGTTTGCATTTATGAATACAGAGAATAAGGAAAGGGCACTGGAGTAAAAGGCACTGAGATAATGCTGCTTCTGTTGGTGGTGAAATGAACCATAACTGACTGGAACAGTTTCATTCAGTCATGTGTCACTAGGCTCTAAAAAGGCTTTGGTGATGCTTAATAGATTTTTGCAGTTATCATTTTTCGGAGTTGGTTTTTGTGATCATCCTGAATGGATAAGGAAACAATGGTTTTTAACAAACCTTTCTTTATATATATAAATAGTCCCTCTAGAGATTATAACCAATATTTCTTCTCTAGATATGATATATAATTATTGACCAGCGTGTTTATAAGTTAATGTTAATGTCATGTATAACCACTATGAGAGAAATAAAGAGGTAATCAGGGAGAAATAAAAATAAAAATGCTTTTCCTTGTGGGCAAGATCTGTGAATTTGGTCATCACTTTAAAGGGAGGAAAAGGAATTCCTATATATTAGGTTGGAAGGACTGATATAATTCTTAGCCAACCCATAAGTGTCCCTGCACTGTTCCCACACACCAGCTCAGGGCATTGTTGCTTGAAAATTCACAAGTTACTACATGGAGAATATATTCCTCTTTTATGAGAGACAGCGGTGAATCCAGATCTCAAAAGTACAACTTGGACATCCCTGTGAAAAGCTTCTTCTTGTTGTTGTGTGCCTTAAGGTCATTTCTGACTTAGGCTTGCCTTAGGGTCACCATATCATGGCATTTTCTGGGACTGAGTGTGTGTGATGCACCCAAGGTTACCCAGTGGGTTTCCTTGGCCGACCAGGGAGTCAAACCCTGGTCTCCATGGTCGTAATCTGACCGTTACACCATTCTGGCTCAAGAATATTCAGGATGGTGCTTGCCAGCATCATCCGTCCCAAAAGCATAGCCACTTCATACAGTCAGCCTCACCATGGCTTCCTGACTCCTTCCCTGTGTGTGAATGTGCCTTTAAGTCACCTATGCAACTATGGCAACCCCATAAATTTCATAGGATTTTCTTAGGCAAGCAATATTCAGATGTGGTTTTGCCAGTTCCTTCCTCTGGAATATATTGTATAGTATCTGGTATTTGTTGGTGCTCTCCCATCCAAGTACTAACTAAGACTGTCTTTGCTTAGCTTCCAAGATCAGATGGGATCAGGTATCTTTAAGGTTTTTAGGCTCTTTCTTTACTTCTTGCCTAGGTTTTAATGCCCCTCCCCTTTCTTGGTACTTGCAGTTGGGACAATTACAACATTTAGGGTAGCCCTTTCCTCTGGGGAGATCATTCTGCCAGCATTTAGGAGTGGCCTGCTACAAGCGGTTCCCAGATGGAATATGAGTCAATAATAAGATGCTGCAAAAATATTTTAAAAATTACTAGAAAGAATAAAGGACCATTGTTCAATACAATCCAGTTACTGTGCATAAGACAAGAAACATTATAATGGTCTTTGGCTGTAGAATGGAAAATTTTGGTTAAATGTCAGGCAAATAACATTGGTTTAGTAGTGGAATGGATTTTTAATACTTTTACTGGAAGTATAAAGGCAGCTAGAGAAACATCTGTCAGTGGTGGTTGAGGTTTAATTATTTCTGCATCAGCAGAGAGGAAGATCATTTTGTGACCTCAGCCAAAAACTTAGGGTGGGACTATGTGAGGTTCAGTGTGGTTCAGCAAGGAAAGGTTGTCTTGGTTCTCAGTGATTCCCACTGATCTTGGTGTGATAAAGAATACAGATTCAAGTTTGGAAAGTAGATAACCAGGGAAGACAGCAAATTTAGCTTTCAAATCAATAGCATCATTAAAAGCCAAAAGAAGCATGAGATTGTGTCATTTATCTTGTCTGGCTTGTTCCTCTGTCCTTAAATGGCAGACTCAGGATCTGTCATTTAAATCAGGACTTGAACTGCAATCCCAAACAGTTTTACTGAGCCCTATAGTACTTAATAGTACCTGCTTGTGAATAAATAGGATTAGAATTGTGCTGGTGATAATGCTTGACTTGGAATCCTTGAAAAATTTATCCATAGTTCCAAAAAGTTTCTTGTGTTGATGACAGTCGTATCAGCCTCTAGCCAAAGAAATCTAACAGGAATTTTCAATAATGCCTGGTTTCAGACTGTATAGGTTCCCCTCAACATTATATCCAACTGTAACAATAAAAAAAACTCAGCATTATTGTAACCAGTCACAATGTAAATAGTAATACATTTCCCTGCATTTTACATATAATGATAGTAGAATCTTTGTATTGTTTCCACCACTATGCAACCCCGTTAAATAGATGACCAGGTAGCCTAGTTCTGTATAGAGTTCACACTATTCATGTAGCCTTAGGACATAGCTAAGATCACCTGAAAGGCCAGCTGTTTGGCAGATAAGGCAGAAATGGTGCTTTGCACAAAGTACATCGACTTTTGCTGCCTCCACTTTAAATGCACACACAGTCTCCCAAACTGTGAGTTAACAAGCTGATACAATAAGAAGATGAGATTTGTGACACCACAAAGCAGGCTTTTTCAAACTGTGGTTTTTAGCAGAGGCAGTGACATGAGATTAATGATAGTATAGGAGTTAAAATTCTGCAAGAAACTTTTGCAAGCTGTGTTTTTTACACAAAAAGCATTCTTTCCCCAACTTACTCCTTTCACATAAATATACATTTTCCCAGACTCCCCACAGAGGGAACTTTTCCAAGTTCTCCTTTTAAACCTCAACTGCTATTCTGAGTGAGTTGGGAAGGATTCAGAACAAGGAGGAAGACATGGTAAGCTGTATACCTTTAACCCAGCACCAGTGGCCACGCTGCTGGCTTGAGGAATCTTATTCCAAGTTCTCCTTTTAAGACAGGAAATAGAATTTTTCAAAACTCTCCTTTTAATATATTAAATTGTAATGCAACAAAATAAGCTTAGCAACTCTCTTGTTTGTCCTTTTCATTGCAGCTACAGTACGTCACTGTGCTACTGGCTGGAGAGTTTCTCAGTGAGCACATCCAGTAAATATGCAAACCTGTGCAGTGGTTTTTAAAGAATCAGTGGTTTGTCTGAAATCTTAGGTTGCCTGCCATCCCAAATGCCGTAGTATATATCTGACATTATTTCAATAGTACTCTCTTAAAAGGGCAACGAATGACACACAGAGAAATACAGAACAATAACAGACTTTCAAAACCCACACATAGATAACACTCTGGCACATCCCTCTGTTCCTAATGCCTCCCTCACCTATTGGCCTTGAATACCTGTCAAGCCCTAAAGCTTAGGAGAAGGCCCTGAGACATGGGAACAATAACTATTACATTACTACTGCTAGTATTCCTCCTAGATTCCATGGGGGTGCATCAGTCTGAATCACACCATTGGTCTACCTCTAGCCCGCAAAGCTTGGAACAGTTATTTTTCTACAAGTGGTTCATTAGGTGACCCACTGTGAAAAGAAATGGTCATTAATGTTGCACCAGCATTTTCTTGCTCGTTATGTTGCTTCTTGCTTTTTTATTACTTTTTGACTCCTTTTTTTTTAAAAAAAGAAAATTACTGCTAAAAAGAAAAAGTAGCCTAAACTTTTTTTTTAGGGAAAAAAGAATCCCCTCAAATACCTCACAAACTATTTTTGCCCCACAAAAATCACAGGTTAATGTAACATGTAAATGTTATTCATTGCAGAGAAAAAAAATGAACCTATATTAGCCATTGGTTATTTTATAAAAGGATCATAATTATATCTTAATAATCCTCAAAAGTAATGAGTGTATTGCAGGTAATACTGTTACTTGGAAGGGGTAACTTGTAACATTTTACCTATCTGGTGTCTTTTCTGCTTTCCCAATTTTGTATCATCTACTTTGGTACAGTGGTTTAGTTACATGGAGAATCACCACACTCAACAGACTATTCCAGTTTTAAGTATGATTATAAGTAGATTTCAAACATTATAACACTGCCATTGGTTGTCAAAAAATGGAAGCCGCCCTCAGCCATTTCTGTAAATGGATCATATGATAACAATGCTGACTTTTAGTGTGCCACATTTTTGGTTTTATAGTGGGATCAATAGAACAACAGTACCTCAGTTAGGTTCTGTAAATCATGTTGGGAACGATAAAGGAAACCCACTTTCATGAGATTCCAGGATTTCTGACATTTCTTGTCATAGATTTGTTTCAACAATTTTTTTTTTCAGAAATACAAAATCTAAACAAAATTTGTTCACAATAATAAAGACTCTGTTGACAAATACAGTAGATTAATAAATAGACTGAAATAAATTCTTGGATCATAGGGTTCCTGATCAAAATGAGTCTGTTAGGCCAGGAGCTATGCTATATTTGGGAATGCTTTATTTATAAAGTATTTGAAGTTTGTTATGGTTTATGGAATGCATGTTCTTAGGAATGTTTATAAGGATAGCCCTGGCACAACCCTCTTTTAGCCTATAAAATATGGTATCACTATAGCACCGATCATTTCGAGCATTTTATTTTAACAACAAAAATGACTGTGTTATAAGATTTGAGTTCAAATGTTCAGGAGTAAATCTGGCTGTAATGGTATATCAGTGAAAACACACCAAAGTCTGTGGTGAAGTTGGAACCCCAGTACCAAAGTAGAACATATAATTGTGTCTAATTTTTTCCATATGTATCAACAAAAACAGCCATTTTCTGCCATTGAAGATGAAAGCTTCCTTTTTGTCATATTTTTTTTTCTAAATAATTCCAACCTCCTTACAGTTTTGCAGGCCTTCTACCAATCCATGTCAGAATGAAAAGGAGACGAACCGTTATTCTTGACCCAAACTTATATTTTTAATAGAAGTCTGTATTGAGGATGGTCAAACAGGGTGTGGATCTGTCCTTTTTGTTAGCTATGAACCATTCAGTGTGAAATGAAACAATCCTTTTGTTCTTTGTTTGAACTAACTGAATATTACCTTTGTAGTCTCACTCTCAGTAGAATCAACTGTTTTAAATGGATTTGAGGAAGAATTAAATGTACTTTTTTGACCAATGCTGTGTACATTACAGGCATACCTCAGTTAACAAAGCTTCTCACAAAGAAACTTCTTTTTTAAAAAGTCTTCTTATGCCAGCCAGCTTCCCTTGTTCCCTTGTCCTCTGTCTAGCTGGAAGTTTTTCAGTATCATACAGATCAAAGGATAATGAAGGAAGACTGGCAAAAGACATACCTATGGTACCAGGTTGTAGCAGTATGTGTGCAGTAAACAATGTAATAAAAGCTTGAACTGGGAAAGAATGGAATTCTGATCTCGTTAATCCTAGGCTGTTTCCGTACTAGACTGTTATAGTGCTATTATTCCACTTTCAACATCCTATGGAACCCTGGGATTTGCAGTTTAGAGAGAGGCCTCAAAGGCCCCTCCCTAAACTGCAAACCTCAGGATTCAATAGGATGTTGAAAGTGGAATAATAACACTATAACAGTCTAATGCAGAAATGACCCTACTCTAGCTATGTTGCCTGCTTAACACAGTCAAGGTAACTACAGCAGCTGCCTCTAGAGTCCCTTACTGAGCATGCATGAATAGCAAAACAGAAAGAAAAGAGGAAAGCAGATAAGTTGTTTCATCAGCTGCCCCCAGCATGTTACAAAGCAGAAATCTATAGACCATAATCGGAATCTGAAGAAAAGTGGAGGGTTGTGGAAGAAAAATATGGATATAGTATGGAAAAAAACATACATTCTATTGGTTTCTAGAAGTTAAAAAAATTTTAATTTTTTTTTGGTTAATTTATGGAAGTGTTACTATACCTGCTGGTTTCACTTCATGTATGTATATTGTGAATTTTCAATAGAAGGTATGCTGAAATATGTTCAATACCTGTGTGTGTGTGTGTGTGTGTGTGTGTGTGAGAGAGAGAGAGAGAGAGAGGGGGAGCCTATCCCTGTTCTTTTCCATCTTATTCCTATGTCTGGTGTCAATCTTTTTGTTAGGGAAGTAATGCCCAGGAACACATCTACTTTATTAACTGAGATATACCCGTACTATTGTTTTCTTCCCAATTGCTGCAAAACATTCCCACTCTAACATGGAACCAACTTTATAGAGCAGGCTTAAGTGATACATTCTCTGAATATGTAGGAGCAGCTGGTCAGACAGGAGTCCAAAGTTCTTTTTCAGCTGCAACCATTGACTTCCTTCACCAGCAGTTTTTTGTTTCCTGCCTTGTCAGCTGATTATGTTTCCCTTCAAACCAAATTTAGATTAAGTAATTCTTAAATTTAAAGAAGGAAAGGGTAGCTGAGGAGGAGGCAAGTAAAGGGGGCACTATTGTGGAATATTGTACCTGAGAAAAATTTGAAAAAACAAACAAGCCAAATTTAACTGAACCAGTTAATGCCCCTAGCTCACTGGCTGCCAGCCAGCCGATTGTGAATGTGGAGGAAGACAAAATCAATACCATTACCTAGTGTGGCTCTTAAGATAAGGAATAAAGAATTATCATAACCTCAAGTGAGAGCAAGGCAAAGAGAACGATAGCAATTCCACCTCAGCAAAAGCAAAGGGGAAAAAATTGAAAGGAACTTGGGGCTGATGAGTCTAAAAAGGTAAGAAAGTGAAAATTAGTTCAAATATTTAAAAACCTGAGCTTCTGTGGTGTGTTCAGGCAGGAAATCAGGTCTTCAGCCAGAAGAAAGCAACAGTGGTCACTTCAGGCTGCCATTTTGAAGGCAGAGATTCAATGCCTAGGGAAAGCATCAGTGTCATTGGTGGAGCAAGAGGAGCTTCTGTGCAGCCTCTCCAGTTGATAGACAGTTTCAATCATCTTCATTTATGCTCAGCCTTCTATATTAAAATGCTTGAAGACACTGGTATCCAACATTCAGCAGCAGTAGTCAGTGCCCAGCGCAAGCTATATAGAATGTTCAGCAGCAGCAGCAGGTAGTTCCTTTGCAGCCCCACCATACAAATGTGTCAATACTGAATAAACATTTGAATGTCAATGAATTACAGGCCTTTTCCACACCGGAGAAATAAAATGAGTTAGCGTGAGCTCTGACAGGCATCGCCCACACGTTCGAGTGCTCTACCTCGTACATATTTGGCAAGCTCCACACCTTAATCCGCCCGGTTAAGTCGGCAACAGTCAGCACGTGGGCTTTCTGAAAAACGGGGAAAAGGTGGTTTCCCCCTCATACCGTGCTGATTCGTGCATGATGTAATCGGAGGGCGGGCTGTGGGCGTGGACAGCTTCAGCGGTTGGAACATGCCGCGAGAAGCCTCCAAGCAGCAGCACAGAAAAGCTTAAATCCTCCGCAGCATTACCAATAAAAGGCCAATCGTCAGCGCCTCCTCGCGCGGTCTTAATCCCATAGATGTTCCAGTTCAGCCAGCACAACTCCAAGAAGCCAGAATACAGCTAAAATGGGTCGTTCAACTTCAGGAAACATCTCTTCCTCCATCACTCACAGGGAAAGATAAAAGCAGAAAACGGGCGCAAGAACCCACCAGAGATAGGGAGAATAACTGCACTCCACCCAGCTATGGCGCGGAAAACCATTCCCCTGAAATAGGGTGCGAAAATAAAAAAATCGACGCGGTTTATTTTATGGCTAGCAGGAGGAATGGGAGGAGGGAGTCATCATGGGAGGAACTGCGGGGCATGATGTGAGCATGCACATCATGACGCACGGGGCCATTTTAAAAAAAAGAGCTGTCAATCATATCTGCTGCGCGAATTCCACGGAACATGTGGAAATGGCAATAGACCGTTGTACAATATGTCTGCGGTAGCACGGACAAAAAAAAACCCGCCCAGAAACGTTGCAGCGCAAATTCCACGGAACGTGTGGAAAGGGCCACAGACAATAATAAAATGAATTCATTGTTACTTCCATGAAATTAATATCAATTTAATACATTGGATCATTGAATTATAAACTAATGAACGGCTTGATGCAAATGAATTTACAAAACATGAATCAGCTGCAAAATTTATTTACAATGAATTCATTAAATAGTTATTTGTAAAAGCTAGTTAAATTGATATCAACAAATAATGAGGAAACTGTGTGTAGTTAAGAAGTAATGGTCTGACGTTCAGGGTAGTGTCCAGTTTGTGGCTGGTATAGGCACAACTCTAGAATATTCAATGGAGTGTGGCTCTCTTAGCTTCAGCTCATTCCACATATAAAAAGCTGGTACTGTCCCCTTTTGTCGGATACATTCTTTGAGCAATCAGTGTTCTTTTTTGTTAACTAGCTCTAGAATTTGCTGGTGGTCAATAAAAAGCTTCTCATCCATTTTACTAACTAACCTAAGGAGGAGCCTGAGAAGAGATTCAGTTTTGTTTGTTTCTTCCCAGATCAGTAGTTAGCCATTACTATCTAGATGTGGCTGTTATATGAGTTTTGCCTGGTTTTTTATCAGTTTGTGGAGCTACTGGTACGTTGCTTGTAGCTTATTTAGATAGGTTGTCAATTGGTGAAGCTGAGAAGAAATTTGATCATACTGTCAGATTGGCCAACAGAGCGGGTGAGTATGTGGGTTAATCCTCTACCTAGAACAATTGATTGATTGATTGATTGATTTTATAGCTCCTTCCCTCGTCAGACAAAAAAGTTTTTAGAATGGCCAGATGTTAGGGAAACAGGCTGCCCGCAGTTTGAAAAAGAAAAGAAAGCTGTCTGAAATAGGTATAATGTTGTGCTTATGGTATGGAGGTGGTAGTGGCTTGGCCTTCTTCGATTTTTCTGGAATCTGCTAGCTTCTTACCAATCTTCCCCACAAATACAGATAAGACATACTTACTCTTGAACTGTCCCATTTTGCCAGAAACAGTCCTGGTTATCCCTCTGTCATCAACTTTTTCAGCTGTTCCTTTCTTTCTTTCTTTTTTTACATGTCCTGGTTTATCCTCCTCCCACTGTCTCTCTTTGTCCTCAGTTTACTTCCATTGTTCCAAAGTGAGTTCAAAGTGCACAGTTAGTTTGTGATTGATTAACTTGGCAGGGGAGGAGAAAGGAAGAGGCAGAATCTTGCCTTCCCAGTAGATCTAGGCAAAAGCAAAGTGGTAGGCATGGGCTGTTTCCTCCTGCCACTGACTGGATTCTGGCTTCAGGCTGAAACTTGGGCTCATTGGTCAACAGGTGAGTTGATCAATGGTTTCCCACGTGTGCACCAACCCAATACGTATCTGTAGCCAATAAAAGTTATAGCCTTATCTTCCAAACTTGTGGCTTGTGTCTTTTTGTTCAGAGTATTTGTTGTCCCGATCACACAACTCTCTTTCAATTAAATTATGGTCTGTGTTTGCACATCTTCCATTCTTCAACTCCCACTGAGCTTTCTTCATTGTGGGTACACACACAAACAGACAGATATGCAAATAAAAAAATAAATAAAAATAAAAATCCCCTAATGCACACACTGGAATATCAACCTTATCTGGTATTCTTGGTTGGATCCAAACCATCCTTTTAGAGTATTCCAGTTGAAGTCAATGGACTGAATATTCCACAAGTAGCTGAAGTCTCACTGACTTTAGTAGATCTACTCTAAGCATAAGTAAGTGTGGATCCAAACCAGTATCAATCAGATCTCCCTAGGTTGAGATGGGGAACTATGACCCTCCAGATATTTTCGACTTACTGTTCCAGTCTAGTTAATGAAGCAGAGCCAATTGTGAGGGATTATGGGAGCTGAAGCCAAACAACATGTGCTGGGCTACAGCTGCCCACCTCTATGTGTTAAAAGGAAACAACCACTAATTCATTCAAGTAAGGTAGCAATCTGGAAGATGCAGTTCTTTGATGTGTGTTCGTATGTATGTGCCAGACATTGCTCTAACCTGCTTTGTATGCTATTTGTAACAGCATGCAAAGTGAGTGTGTTCATGAGTTAGAAATAGACTGGAATGGTGGCAGAACTAGCATTTACAGCATAAATCATTTATGTTTTTATATCCTGGGCCCTACATCTGTGTCATTTCTCCCTGGGCTTGTATATGAAATAAAATTTGAATATGTTTATTAATATTAGTAATGATTAGCTAGTCTCAGGTTTCATGAGAACTGGTCTATTGTTTGTTCAGTAGTGCAGCACATAGTATTTTGAGGAATTTTTGCTTTTTTTTAAATGACTTTGTAAATGGAAGCATTTCATCCCTGTTGAGTATAATGGTGGTATGATAATTATACTGTCCACAGTCTGTCTGCATTTCTCCTGAACTGAGACAGGGTAGTTGTACTCTCATCAAAGGCTCTGTTTGAGCTGTCAGTTGGCAAGGCAGAAATGAGCGCAGCTCAACAGACTACACCCAGTTCTAAAGAGATTTGGTATACATTTCCTTCATCAATTATATACCCCATTTCATCATTACCCACGTAATAACAAGACTAGGCCATGCTTAGCATTCTTGTTGACAGAACTAGCAAATCTGTTCTTCTGGTGGTACAGTGTCAAGCTGATTCTTGCAAGATTGTACTGGATAAACTGAGTTTGCTTTGGTGGAGGTGGGGTTGTTCATAACATTTCAATAGTAAGCATTTTTTAGTGGGTATGAGCTCATATAAAGATTTTCAAAACAAGCCATTTATTCATTGTTAAGAGCATCATGGATGACTCACTCAGTGATGGTACAGAGTACCATCATAAATTATGTACACATGCTTCTGCTTATCTTATGTACACATACTGTTAGAAATATTATACCATAAAATTGTATACATTTTATACATCCCTGTCATCCACATCATGCTTTCGCCAACTGTGTTTTCTTCAATTTTTATGTAAGCATATATCAGCAATCCTTTGGATACTGTGGAAAACTATAATTACCAATTTTTGAAGTTGGTAAGGGTCAGTAGTAAAGGGTCCCCTCCTCCATAAAAAGCGTTAGAATCCTAAAAAGGATAGTTAGAAGTGCTTGTTGTGCCAAATTCACATACTACAGTTGAGTGTGATATATATCTTTCTAGCACACTGCAGACAAGGGCAGAAGATAGCTGCAAATTTCTAAAAATAATGCGTTAGTGGCTTAATAATTTCCCTCTTTCCCAGGCTTCAGCACAGTTGGGGTGTATTCAGGCTATGGTGGGAAGACTGGCCAATCAGAATTGGCCGGGTTTTCTGGAGGTGGGCTTTCCATGGGGGAAGCAAATTCTTCACTCAAGGATGGCGGAGATGCATAAAAGCACAGCTCCTGCTGGCCTGGCTTCAACTGAGCTTCATTCTTCATCCCTTTCCTTTAAGCTTTTCATATATCATGTCACAACTTTTTGTAGTTTGGCATGATATGAAATGCAGGAAGACTAGGCCTGTATGCCTTTTCATTCTGGGTGGGGGTTCCATTAAGGGGCCTTGGGTGAAGGTAGCATTGGTCATGCCTAGCTCAGGGGCAGGGGACCTGATTTCACACCCGGGTGACAGGGAATCCACACAGAGGTCTGCACCTACATGCCATTCCATCTGCCATCCCTCCAGAGGCTCCTAGTGTTTGGGGTAGAGTGGTTCATGGGGCACCAATTGGGTTGGCTAATGTGAGGATTCGATTCTGTCCAAGCTAAGCCTTATACAGCTGTAACCAATAAAAAGTTGTGGCCTTTTCTATCCAAATATGGAAGTATCTGTGGTTATTTGCTAAAATGTCATCTGCACAAAGTTGAGACTGGACATCGCAGAATACCTTTCCTCTTCTTTTTTAAAGATACTCATACTGCATTGCATTTTAAAACCAGGTGCTGCAAATTACATTTGGGATTTTATGAAACGGAACACATTCTGAACATAGAAAAATTTAAGTACCATTTAAATTTCAGATAAGGATTATTATCTGAATATCATTAGGGAAGTTTCACTTCCGTACTCAACTTTGAGTTTCTGTTACTTACACAAACATAACCATGAAAATATGCATGTTTTGCATGCTGAACAACATTCTCCAGTATTAAGCATTAAATTTCACGTGCTTTAAGGATTAGCAATAAATGAAGCCTTAAAATGAAATGTCAGATAAGAAGAGGAAAAATCAACAAAGGGGCTACAGTTCTTTGAATGTGCAGTCCAAATGTAATTGTTAGAGTACAGAAGTTCTGAATGCTTCCACCCCACCTTTAAACCAACTCATCTGTGCCCAAAAGTCATCCCGTTGAAATGCATGGCTAAGACTCTCAGGTCAGATTTGAAAGAGCTACTCAGGCTGATACAGGAGGCTTGCGCTACATTAGTGGAATTTGACTGTGTCAAACCTAGGAAGACATTCCAATATATACTATTTCAAATCAGGTATGTTGGCTTACACTTTGCAGGAATATGCAAATCATACAGGGTAATGAGTTACATGTTTAGAGAGGTAGTCTTCCAGGAAGTGTGTTTAAATAGTATTAATAACAGAGAGAGAGGGGAAGAGCTCAATAACAACTGTTCCATGTCATTCCATTCTAAATGATGACCCTCTGTTTCTTCCTAATATATCCTGTCTTTTCTACAAATGTTCTGCCAGCCACAGAGCACAGGAAAGTTAAGAGACATGCCAGAGGAACTAAAGAGACAGTACATACCAGGGCGTAGGCCCTAAGACAATATAGTGTGTAACCACTGCATCAATAACATCTGTGTTCAACTCTTAAAGTGCAGCTAAGGAGAACATTCTGTACCATATTCAAAGGCAATCCTTGTTTATATTTGTGTGACAGGCTTGCCAGACAATGAGAGTCTTTTAACAGATGATCTCTTACTTTAGAACATTGCAGCTTCACAGATAATGAACATCTTTTTTCTCCTTGATTTGATAACGGTAGTGCTCATAGATAATTTTTCGCCTCTTTCATCATACAGGCTTGAATAGAATTATTAGCGATCTCTGCAAACCTGGATAATTTGGGCTGATTGGAGAATCTGTCATTCACAGATGAATTTGGGCATGATGTAAAGGCTAACAGGAATGCATTTAGAACCAGAAGCAGACTCTTGAGCTATGAACATTGCTGTATATGTGTAATCACCCAGACCCATCTGTAGTGGAGTGGGTAAAATACAGCCCACTGGCTGCACACATCATTTTTAGGCCCTCTAGTACCCCTATTGATTCTATTTTACAAAAAATACTCCCCATGCTTTCTGGAGTGTGGGGGGCAATTTTGCATGCATTACTGAGGGGCTGGGATGCCTTAAGCCCAGAAGAGGCCTTCATGAAACCACAAAGTAATCCAGAGGTTGACTTAGAGGGCATTGAAAGATATTTGGAATTTTTAAAAATAAAAAAAAATAAAGTCTGTTTCTGGTAATCAAAACTATTCTGCCTCAAGAATCTATAACATATCTGAGAGTTCCAGGAATGAACTGATTCACTTATCTATCTATAATCAGCTTTGTATACAGTCGTTTTCTATGTATAGTTTTCTATATATCTATGTAGAGATAATCAGCTTTGTGTACAGTAGTTTTCAGACAAAAGCAAGAACTTCCTTCTTTTTTTAATCAAGATCCTCTTTTCCTGTATAATTAACTTACCATTAAAAAGCACCAAAGCATCACAATGTTTTAAAATGGTTAACCGCATTCAGCCATGCTAATGATTATGTCATATCCTTTGTATTGAACTAATTTAAACTCCCTTTATTGTCACTCAGCACTGATCAAGGGATCTGAGTGTCAGAAGCAATTTTAGTGTGATCATTTTATGAAAGGTCCTTCAATAAAGGCCATAGATGTTTTAGCTGGCAGTTCTTGCCACATCATGGGAATTATCTGTGTTTTAGCAAATATCAGATTGTCATCTAGTCTTATCCTATAGAGGTGAAAACATGTAACACATTGATATTGCTGGAGTAGCCCTATGGCTTTGAATAATGGAAGAAAATATTCAGAAAGTAAAGGTCTGCAGCATGCACTGTTTGCATGGATTCAGATAACAGACACAGGCCATTTTCGCACTAGGCCCCTCCCTAAACTGCAAACCCCAGGATTCCATAGGATGTTGAACGTAGAATAATAACACTATAACAGGCTAGTGCAGAAATGCAAAACAGCACAAACTGTAATAGTCCAAATAAGAATCAAAAGAATGTTTTGAACATTCAGATAACAATCCTTATTAGTGCTGGTCTCCAATTTTTCACCATATTCTTTAACCCTTTTTTTCGTTGCACCAGTGTGTTTTTTTCTTCTTCTCCTGGCTCTGATAACTCACTATACTTTTTCCATCCTATGGTACTGGGGTGCTTTCAGCTCTTTGTGCACTATCACAGAGCTAAACCCTTCCTTTATTGTTTCTTTATAGTCATATCTATCTATCTGGTTTTATCGCAGAAACCTGTTTGTTTTTCCTCTCTGCAACTTATGGCTGTATTACCACAGGTCTCCCTGAAGCCACATCACAGTCCTTCTCCCGCCACTTTCCTCTTAAGGTTTCCTTGCACTTTCTACTTTTGTTTCCTCTTTATTTTCACTCCTCCTTGTGGAGTTCAATAGCATTATACCCACAAGAGTTTTATTCTCCCAGCAATTCATACTCATACTCACACTCTGTTCACAGTCCTGGGTATATGCAATCCATGATGCCTGAGTAAGCTGTAAAAAGCTGTCCCAGATTCACTGCACATCATTAGATTCAAGAAGAGAAGGAAGTTAGCTGCCCAACTTACTGGCCGGCACATTTTGCGACTCGGGCTGGCATTGCTGCTGCTGCCTCCACGATGTCCCCCAGGACTGTTCATTTGGCCTGCCATACCATGCAGCTTCCCAACCATGTACTGAGCCCTACTGGGTACTTCCTCATACCCAGCAGCCTTTACACAGCTGGAAAAAGCTCCCAGCCAATCAGTTCAAACCTGCTGGTTTGAATTGATTGGCTGCTTCTGCCCAGGCCAGAGCTCAAGGAAGTTTTCCCTCTGATCCAGGTATTTTGTATTTAGCTAGGCTCTCCTCTCCGCAGAGCTCAGTTCTTCTCTGCATGTTGGCCAAGAAGGAGCTCCAGAGAGAAGGGGACAGCAAGGGAGTAGGAAGATGCTGAGAGAGAAGCAACAGACAATGGACACTTGAGAAGCAATGGGCGACAGCAAAACAGTGAACAACAGATGCACAAGTAGCTGGTTGGCTAGCAGTAGGCAGGCCTTTTGGACTAAAGCCTTTGAGGGCTTTGTTGAGCTGAATCAGGGTTGGGGTCCTCCCCCCAAAAAGTGCTGAAATCACTCCCTCCTTCCTCTCCTGTCTGCGTTCCCTCCCTGGGGAGGAGCAACTAGGCCAGCCAAGAAGGGGCAGAGTGTGTTGACATGCCAGGACCCCAGACCCCCCAGGCAAGCAGGAAAACCACACAAGTCACAGCCTGAGCTGGCACTGGCCTCAGGAAGAAAGCAGGCACCTACCATGGACTCCTCACAGGCAGTTTGGTGGAGTGGTGAATGGGACAGTGCAGCAATCTTGGTAGGTCTCTCCCCAACATTGGAGAAGCTGGCAGAGAAGGTGGAAAGGCTGGAGTCGCAGGTGGAGCTAACAAGAAGCCAGGAGCAGCAGACAGAGGGGACACCTGGGCAGCAATGCCCAGCTATAAGGACCAGGAAGTGTCGCAACATTAGATCTCCATCCAGCAGCAGCTGATTGTGCATCTCAGACATGGAGGAGGTGTCAGACAGGAAGGAGAGAAGCAGCAGGTGCAGGAAGAAGGCTAAGAGCAAGAGAAGGAAGAGGCACACCAGGAGGGAGGATTCAGACAGTGATGGATCCTCAGGTGAATGTTGTTGGTAGGGGTCCTAGCCAGGCAGTAGCACTGCAGGGCGGCAGCTGTGATCAGGGCCTCCTGGCCTGGGGCATCAAAAGGTAACCCACAGGGAACTCTTGCCCCGGGGGGGCCTAGGCAAGGGATGATGGGGCTTCCTCGTCTGACCATTTTCACACATTTGGGGATCATGATGACCCACCTGGCTTTCACCTGGACAAGCGTACCAGGGAGTGGATCCTCAATAGTCATTACGTAAATTTTTCTCGCTACTCAAGCCTGAAGGAGATGAAGGGCAGGTCCCTAGCGGGGTATGAAGAGGAAGTAGGAAGGAGAAATAGTGAGGTGGAACACTTGTTCAACAATTGGTTGGCTAGTTACATCATGTTCATGGGGGTGGTCCAGGCAGCGTGCCCTGGCAGGGGTTGGCATCTCTCCAACCATTTAGGCAATGTTCTTATGGCCCAGGCTTTGGCAGGAGATGCAGCAGCCGCAGAATCTATGTTGTCTTCCATAGAGGGTCTCCAAGAGCAAGCATGCTTGCTGGGAGCTCATTTGTGAGAAGCTTCGGCTGGTCCTGATGGGCCCTCACATTTTGTGCAGGGGAAAGGTTCCAAACCTTTTCGTTGGGCAGGTAGGAGGAATTCCAGTAAGAATGTGCATTGGGAGTTCAATGTTGGTAAATGTCAGCGGGCTCGTTGTAAGTTCGAGCACCTTTGTGAGATCTGTCTTAGGCCTCACCCAGAATTGTTCTGCCCCTGCTCTGCTAGTGGCTAACAGCCCCTTTGGGCAGCATGCCCTGATGGGGCAACCAGCTCTAGTGGTGCTTGCACTGGTGGTGTCTGGGCCAGTGAGAGCACCTAGTAGTGAAAGTGGGCCTGCTAATGTGGGGCAGCCTCGGGCCCACACCCCTATCCGGTTTGGCAGCCCTTCTCCACTTGCTGGAGCGGCACCCCAACTCCGTAGCTGCCAACTTTATCCATCAAGGATTCTGCTATGTGTTCAGGATCCCTGCCCAGGGCACCAGGGTAACACCTGAGTCAGGCAATCTAACATCGGCCTGGGAGCTTCCAGGAGTCACTTACAAGATAGATAGGAGATCAGGGTTGGGAGGGTAGTGGGACCATTCCCCATGTTGCCCCTGTCTGCAACCCATGGGTTTCCCCGCTGGGATGGTTCCCAAAAAAGCACCTGGTGAGGTCATGCTCATTCACTGTCAGCACAGTTTTGGGGGGGGTGCTGTCAAAGTCAGGCCTGCTTCCCCATTTGTTATCCACTACGTGGATGACTTCTTCATAGTGGTGGGGGGAGAAGATTCCAGGGTGTGTTCTGGGACTTTTCAAGAGTTGGCTGTGGAGTTAGGAGTCCTCTCACTCCGGGTAAGACTGAGGGCCCAGCCAGCATGCTGGTCTACCTCAGTATCATGCTGGAATCCATGTGGGGGGGTTTCTTGCCTGCCTGGGGACAAGTAGCAAACACTCAGAGAGCAGCTGGCACATTTGCTGGTCTGCTAAAAGGCCACCCTTAAGTAAGTGCAGGTCCTGCTTGGTCACCTCAATTTCACCTGCTGGCAGCTTGCCAGGCAGGGCCTTCTGTGCCTATGTAGCCATGATCAGCCAAGAGACCTCACAGAATCCACATCGCCAGGAGGACAATGCAGTTTGGGCCAGATACCTGGAGGAGTACTATGAGATCCCTCTCTGGCAGACTGTGTCAGAACCAAGGGGATGCTGGATTTGAGGATTACTCCAATGGGCGCTTGTGTGCCCAGTGGTGGCCATATGCATGGCTTCAGGATGCCGTTGTTTGAGATCTCACCTAAAAAATATTTCCCATAGTGGTTGCAGTTGCTATCTGGACTGACCACTTTCAGGATAAGAAGGTTTGGTTTTGGTATGACAACCAGGCTGTGGTCGCTGTCATCAACCAGCAATCTTCCAAGTCCAAGAGGGTCATGAAATTGGTTCGCAAACTGGTTTTGGTGTGTCTCCGCGAATATAACCTTTACAGCTTATTATGTTCCTGGTCTGGATTATGAGATTGCAGACTCCCTGTCTTGATTTCAGGTGGACAGGTTTTTTCTTTGCTCGTACCAGAGACAGATCATCAGCCAGCAGCATTTCCCAAAGAGCTTTGGAACCTTGGGAGTGATCTGTGATGCAGGAAGTACTCCTTTTGTTTGCATCTGCCAGATTGTGGGCTTATTCGGAGGCTGTGACCAGGTTTTGACCTTCGTTGAGCAGTGCGGGGAGGGCCAGTGGCTGTGACCACATTTTGCAGTTTTTAGCCCACTTTTAGGAGCCGGGCATGGTCCCCCAGATACATGGCTCTGCACCTGGGGATATTTCATTTGTTAGTAAGCCATAGGATTTGGGGATCCCTATGCTGCATTTCTCATCAAGAAGGCAAGGCTGAGGTAGAGAAGAATGGCTGCCCACAAGAGAACCACCACATTCCTTCTACTCCATCAAATTGTGATTCCCTACCTGCCATTTGCTCTTCTAGAGGGAAAGGGAGGTTGTTCTATGCAGCCCTTACTGTTGCCTTTTACAGAGCCTTCGGGCTGGAGAATGGGGCTGGGGAGCTGGGAGCTGGTAACAATTTGGGCTGCTCCGGTTTCACACTGCAGGTTGGAGACATATCCCTGCAGGAGGAGTCAGTCAGCATCACTATCCATAGGTCGATGCAGAACCAGCTGGGCCAGGGTGCTGACATTTGGTTACAGGCTATTGCTGGCATGGCCCATGCTCAGTCAGGACTTTGTGCAGATTCTTGGCCTCATGCCCTGCCAGGGCTGGATACCTCTTCATGTACACAAATGGTTCCCTACTTTCCAGGTTCCAACTCATTGAAGTCCATAAAAGGTGATCAGGCATCTCCAGCTCTAGCTGCGGAGTATGTAGCCACTCATTTCTCACTGGAGTGGCCATGGAGGCAGCCATGAGTGCGCTCCCTTCTGAGTCCGTTATGCATATTGGGAGATGGATATCTAGTGTATTTATGAACCACATATGGTCAGGTCTGGAAGTATGGGGGAGTGATGTGTTTTTTCTGCTTCAAGTGGCAGGTCTGCCAGGAGTGGTGCAGGAATCACCCGGGGGAATAAGCTATGGATGAAAAGAGTGATGCCCAGCAGCACATGAAGCCAACACCTGGGTGGTGGTAGTTGGAGTGAGAGGCAAGAGCTGGAGAAGCAGCAGCAGGAAGTTCCTGTGAATTGGGTGGCAGCAAAGGGGGCGATGAAGAAGTCATGACCCCCCCCCCGCTTGAGCTGGTGGTTTCTGGTGAATATGCTTGGACTCCAGGGGCTTCAGGAGGGCATGGCTCCTTTGTCCCTTCCTGTGAGAGCAAGCAGTGTCCCTGCAGGTCATGGTGTTTGTTATTGGCTACAGCTTCTCAGGGTTGGCAGAAGGTGGGTGCGTTCCGCTGCCTGCCTTTTTTGGCGGTTGGCATGGGTTCTGGATCCAGGTCTGCTATATCCCCAGGTCACTGGGGCTGGGGATGCAGGTGGTTGCCAGGGGTCAGGGTCGGCAGTGGACACACGGTGTGGATTGGGTGTCTGCATCCCTGCACTACTAGGGGTTCAGGTGGTTCGGACGTGACTCCAAGCGGTCCTGGCTTTGGGTTTTCAGTGTCATCAGTCAACAGGCAGGTGAGGCCAGGATCCGGATTCATGTGCAATCCAACCTGTTTTTGCTGTAACCAACAAAGTTGTGGCCTATTTTTATCCAGCTTCATTGTGTGGCCTGGTTTATTCTTTGCAGTACACCTCTCAGCCCTGAGCATGCAATACAGATTTAATGGAATTGACATTTTCCAAAGACAATTTTTGATGTTTGAGCAAAAATGGAAGAATTCCTGAACTGAAGGTCTTAGAATTTTCTTTGAATACTACAGACCTATGAGCCTTACATGTGCTGATCTGTGCTACTGCAACCATTCTAGAAGTCTAAGCAGTTAACTTTTATGTTTTCTTCCAAAGCAGAGAATTGGGGCAGTTGTTGTAAAGGATCCACTCAAGCAATCAATCATGTAAATTTTACCCTCCCACACACTTCTAGACATGTTCAGAATTAGCTTCCCTCAGTTGATCTTTTTATGGCTTTCTTTCTGGAGTTGCTAGACTCAAATATCGGAATTCAAGAGTACATGCTTTTACCAGAGACTCTTTCAAAGATCTGACTTTCTAACTTGACATTTGAAAATAAAGGCAACTGAATTTAGGCTTCTATATTAAACATCATTTGCTGTGTGTTAGGTCAGTCCTGAGCTGTTCTTCACAGTGTACAGTCTTTAGAAGACAATACTTTCCCTTTTCGCTAAGTTCATGTTTTCCATTGCTCCAATTTTGCCAGAGTCTTGACTTTTGCAATGCCCTGAATTTCCTGCTCCCATTAAGTGTTGTGTGAAAAATTGTTTCCTTTGATCAGTTTTCAATTTGCTACCTTGTATATTTATTGAAAATCCTCACTGTTGCCAGTTGCATAACACAAGCATGTCTGTTCTCTGTAGTTTGTCATCTTTATGCTTTTCATTATATATACTTTTAATGGGAGGGAGGGAGTGCTGTAGGAAGAAAAGGAACATTCTTTATATTTTAGCAGTGTTTTCAGTACAGTTATATCTTGTTTTAACCATTTATAATTACATTTTCCCCCTTGATGGTGGAACCAGGAAGAAAAGAATCTAAAAATTTTTAAAACATTCATGTTAATTGAAGCATTGAATAGTTACATAGTAGACAAAGACCAATGTAGATATTTATTCAAATATGCTTTACCAAGCTGAAAATGTTTATAGTAGTCTGGGTTTCTATAGCACCTTTCATCTGAAGACACTAAACACTTTAAAGAAATTAATCTAATTAAGTTTTGTAGCACTGCCATGAGTTAAGTAATGTTTAAACAAGGAACACTTCAACCAGCATTAAAATGTAGCCACCCTTAGGGAAGAATGCGGTAGCTATTGAGGAGTGCATAGCAACACTATGGAACAATTTTAGAAGATAAAGAAAAGAAGAATCTGTATCCAATTGAAACTACAGGGGTGGAGGGGACTAGGTGTGTTGCCTAAATTACCATCCCTGGAATTTGCCCAGGACAATAGGGTAATGCCTCTTAATTATCAACTACCATAGAACATTGCCACTTAAAAATGAGGGACTTAGAACAGAACTAAAGACATCCATTGTAGTGTGACTGTCTTTAATAGATAACTGCTGGGCTTGGTTATATTAGTAGCAAAGATTGGGATGTTCCTTGAAAATAGTACGCCCTCCTGAAATTGAGACCAGATGGGTTTTATTGCAAAGATGTAGTTTTAAAGACGGCTTCCATGCAGCTTTTTTTTCTTTAAGGACAAACTGCAAAGTCTTTCTCAATATCCCTAAACACTACCAGAAAAAGAAAAAAATGCAAGCAGAATTCCAAGCAAATACTTTCTTTTCGTTGTTGTAAATATTGTCAGTCTTTGGTTTAGTGATGTTTTTCAAAGGATGAAGGATGCTTGATATATGAAGGCTTTGGTGGCTAAGATATGAGACAATTTATAGTCTTAAATGATAACTACATATAAAGTCTTTGGTGAAGTAACAGTAGACAAAAATAGTGAAGTATTTAAGCATGAAAATTACATCAGATGCTTTGCTTAACACTGTGGCAAGGGTGAAACGTGACTCTTGAAGATCAGACCAAATTGGAAACCCTAATATAGTTTATCAGAATGTCCACATCACTACTTCCTAAGCCCTATTTCTAGATAATGAGCTGATAATGAACTAAATAATTTTGGACAGCTGCATGCCCCTTTCTCATTCAGTTGCATATGTCCTGGTTTCCTTTTGTTTCAAGCAGTGCCTCTACCACAAAACAACAACAGCAACAAAAGGCAGTAGTTTGGAGGGGGCAGCAGTAATCCTCAGCTCAGATTTTATGAGATATTTGCTGTGTTGATGTCTGTGCACTCCCATCCCATGTTTGATCTGCTGCCCTCTGTTCTGGGGCATGAGTAGATGCTTCCAGCTATGTTGTCTGCATTTGTTTTCTTTAACTGCGTTTAGTGTTCCCAGTTAGTTTTAATATAGCTTAAAGAGTTTCAAAAAGTGTCAAGATCCCTGATTAAAATGATGACTGCAGTCGGATTTACTTCTGGAACCACTAGTGCAGTGGTTCTCAACCTGTGGGTTCCCAGATGTTTTTGGACTTCAGCTCCCAGAAGCCCTGAGCATTGACCATAGTGGCTGGGGCTTCTGGGAGCTGAAGTCCACAAACATCTGGGGACCCACAGGTTGAGAACCACTGCACTAGTGCATTATTTTGATTACATTCCTCTAATATAGGGCAGATCTTTTGGAGAAAGTCCTTTCTGTTTAATCATGAATGCTTCATTCTTGTCAACACAATTATTTAAATATACTGAATAATTTGGTTACATGTTAATATTCTGTTTGTGTTGAAGATCAAATTACTATTTTAAGCTAGCAGCACATTCCTTCTACAGGATATTGTAGTGATAAAGTGAAATTCTTTATTTGTTTCAGTGGCATTGTATCAATTTCCTTCCTCCCAAATCCCTGCTTCTTCTTTCTTTTTTTTTCCTCCACAGCTTGTGTAGTAAGATTTATTACCTGGTCAGCCTGGACAAAAACTTATGCCTCATTTCCTTTTCTTTTAATCCTTTCAACTTTGACACCAAAGTCATGGCTCCCTAAAGTACTAGAACCACCAACTACAGCTGCTTATCTCCTTTACTCTTACGGATAGCCTTCAGTCTCCCAGCTCAATAATCATGTTTCCTAAAATTCCTGTCACTATGCTAAACTCAGACATCCCATCTTTGTTGTTGCTTATTGTTCAGTCAACTTTGACTTACAGCAAACTTGTGAATGAGAAACCTCTAAGAGCCTCAGTCTCCAACTGCCCTGCCTGAGTCATGCAGACTCAGGGCTGTAGTGTCCTGGGTTGAATGAATTCACCTGTAGTAGTACAGTTTTCCTTTTTCCCCAACCATGTTCGTCCTTATATAGTCAAAGCAACAATGTATGTGCATGGAGGAGGTATCAGCATACTTGGATAAACCCAGAGATCCCCCCAGATAACAAAATCTTTGGGAGGGACCAGGGCTGTCCCCTCAACAACGATCTTGGAAGCAGTATAGCCATAAAAGCATTTGTTTGGAATAGTGGCCAAAATGGGAAGAAGAGATAAACTGAAGCATTCAAATTGACTGAGTGGCTAGAATTCTGAACAAGAGCACTCCAGTTACCACCATTCTACTGTAGTCCCCACTTTGTACTTAGCTCTTTTTTAAATAAAGTTCTTTGTCAATTCTTTGTCCTGTTTTTCTCTGTAATGTTTGCATTCTAGTTGCGCACTGCCAGCCGTGACTATGGACTGTCTTGTGACTCTGTGTTTAGATTGGAATACCTATCCAGAGGCTCTCTGACTGGCTGTACTCCATCCTGGGGATCTTCCCAGCTTGAGGGGCTGCCTGGAAATGTTAACATATTTGGTATATTAATCCTTTATAAAATGATAATTCACAAGAACTGGGATAGAATTTCTGATGTGTTTTGCTAAAATAGTTTACAAGTGATTTATTTATTAGTGTGTACACTAAATAGACACATCTATTTTGCTAGAAGAATATCTATTATCGTTTATTTCCTCTTAAACATAGACCTTGTATTATGTTTTGGACCAAAAATTCCACTGCAGCTTGTTTTGAAGACAAGGAATTCTGTCATCACCTGACTCCCTAGATCCATCAGCAGTAACTGACAAGCAAGGAAACTAAGTCCATATTGAGCATATTTTTTGTGATAGGTACTCCATCTAGATGTAATCCCTCTCTTCTGAATAAATGAAGTACACTGACAGTTGAATAATGACAGATCTGGTAGATAACATGGTAGTTAGCTTTTGATTCCGAAAGCATGAACGATTAGTGTGGGTTAAATAATTTTCATTTTAGATTTTTAGATAATTTTTAATCCTTACTTATGATTTGTTCAACTAAGAAATGAATCAAAAATAACAAAAAAAACTCACAAAGTTTTATTTGGTGTGCAGTAAAAGTTGATGGAGAGCCTCCATATTGTAGTTATTTGTATGTTGGACTGTGACCTTGGAGATCAGAATTCGATTCCTTGCTCAGCCATGGAAACCCACCAGAGTCTCCAGGATTTTTTGGGTCTCAGCCCCAGAAAATCCCATTATAAGTTCGCCTTAGGTTTGCCATATGTCAGAAATGACTTGAAGGCACACAACAACAACAACAACAACAGCAACATGTTGATAATGTTCATTTGGGACAGTTGGAGCATGTGCATTTATATTATTAATGCAGGTTTACTCACTTGGTGGAAAGTTACTTTTGGGGAGTAGAACACATTTTTTTCTAATTGGATGTAGCCTCTCTCTCGGTGAAAAGTGAGTCCTAGGCCATTTCCGCACGAGCTTGTTATAGTGCTATGATTCCACTTGCAACATCCTATGGAATCCTGGGGTTTACAGTTTTGGGAGGGGCCGCCCGGCCCCTCCCAAAACTGCAAACCCCAGGATTCCATAGGATGTTGCAAGTGGAATCATAGCGCTATAACAGGCTCGTGCGGAAATGGCCCTAGAAGGGAATGTCCTTTGCTTTGAAGTACTTCCTGAAAATACTTCAGCTATATGTGAGATAAGGCAAGGGAAATGCTCTTTTCTAGTATATCAGCTCCCAGTTGTTTTTGTGAGAGGATTTGCATGTATGCTAGGGCAAATTTGAACCAGTCAGTCTGTATACTGGTATTAACAGATTTGCTAAAAACAACCCACATAAGCTACATTAATAACATATGTATCAATGAATAGCAATTCTTATATTTTTCAAATGTATGTCTGTGCTTCTTGCCCTTTGGAATTAGTTCCTGTTGTTCAGATATCAGTCAAAATTATGGTCTGGATGGAAATATATTCAGACTATTCTGGCTGTCCGCAGAGACCTCCAGATCTTCCAAATTTGTAACACGGTTTGGCAAGAGCTCTTTAAAGGCATATGGCTGCTGTTGCCATGCATGGTATTGTTTCAGTCTTTCCATATTGCTTCTCTGAGAGATAGAAAAACAGATTTACATGGTCATATGCTTGCCAGGAAAGACTCCAAGTAGTTTTGTCATAATTGTTTGTTCAAGGGGTGGGGGCAGAAAAAACTGATGCAGAGGCAGATACTCGTATTGTTGTTCTTGGTGCCCCACCTTTACGGTCATGTCTGGTGAGAACATTGGAAAGTGCCTTTTTGGTGGCTGCTCCCAGGCTTTGGAACTCCCTCCATAAAGAGGCTAGGATGACTCTCTCCTTGTTGTTGTCCTATCAACAAATGAAAAGTTTTCCATTCTGACAGGCCTTTAGGGAATGACTGCACCAATTTTTAAGAATGTGCTGTTTTACTGACTTTTATGTTTTAACTGATTTGTGTTTGTTAGTTTTAATTTTATGGATAGTTTAATTGCATTTTCCCTTTAAAAACTTTTTTTTCTTGGTCCTTTCTCTGCTACTCACTTTGTAGAAAACATATCAAAGGCACATATAATACAGAGACATGAAAAATCTATGAAATATGCTGGGTGTTTTCTTGTAGCAATACAACATAATGTTTTATAGCTGTGTTCTGCTATATCATAGTTCTCTCAGTGGATCCCTGACTCCTTCCGTGCCAGATCTTAAGATGAAGTTGCAAGGACGTAATAAGATGTTTTCACTTAGAAAAAAATTGCCACACTTCCATCAAAAATTTTTAAAGATGTTTATTTCTCTTTCATTACAGATAGTGTTTGTTTTTAGTGCTGAAAGTACAGATATCCAGTAGAATTAAAGAGCCAAAATGACCTTAGTGTCTGCAGTTCATTTGAAAGTGGACAACACATAATTTAACTCATTTTGTAGCTTGAGTTAAGAAAAACCATAGAAGCATAGAGACTCCATTATTTCTGAGAAAACCAAAGTTTACCAGTGAAACAGATCAGAAATGCTTGAACTAATGCTCACCTGCTTTCAATCTGCTTTAATAAACACTGCACATAACAGTACAAATATCTCAAAGAAAAAATGGCCTTTCCTCATGTTACATGTAGGTGAAATATTGAACAATTTTTGTCTTTTCACCTACTGTATTTGTGTACACAGAGAAGTTTTAGCCTAGAAAAATAAAATAGAGGAAATGAGTAACTTATACGATAGAGACATTCTTAAAGTACCTGAATGTTTTGTCTTTGAAACACAACTCGTTTGTGTTTTTATGTGTTTGGAGTTGTATTTCTGCTTCATCACTGGGAGAACATCTAAATGCAACTTCTTTTAACAAATGATGACTACAAGTATTGTTATCATTTTCTTAGATGCCAAGTAATGCAGCAGTTATAGTGTTTATGCATAGAGATTCAGGAAGTATACCAAATAAATAATGCCCCATAATTTCACAAACCTCTTCCAGCTACATGTCTGGAGTACAAATAAGTGAATGGTAATCAATGCAGAATGACATCAGTTTCTCAGTTCCTTAGTTTCCTCAATAGACACTTTAATTTCACTACAAATTAGCATATTATTATTGTGCAAAGTCAAGTATTAATTACTGAATGAATACCACAGATACACCTTGAGGTATGGAATGGTGAGTTTAAATATATGGTGTATACTGTGTTCAAATGCTGCAAGTTCTGTGAACATACTCTGTGCTGGGAAGAGTAAGAGATTGCTCATGTCCCTCAGGAATCTCCACCCTCCAGGATGAATCCCCACCCTCCAGGAAATCCAGGCAATAATTAAAGAAATCCCAAGCTGCCTGCAAAACCTGTCTCCACAAACCTAACCTGGATTAGCAAGTTTTCGTCCTCACCTCTGCCACCCTAGCCTACTTTAACCTTCTACCCTTTGTAACTTTGTAAGATGCTTAGAAGTTTGAGGGTTTATTTCTTGGAACTTCAACAATGCAAAGTTCAGGGCTTGAAGATGCTAATGTGGGTTGTATCTGCAGGGAATTAAACACCTTCAAGCTAGACTAATTTCAGGAAAAGGACCATCTCAATGAAAAATTGTTCTCTTGGTGATATAGGCTAAGCCTCATAGAAGAAGAGAGGCCTTGTGATGAGGTTTGACTTCTTCTGAGAAGAAAGAGCTTTGATATTTAGTTGTGATGAAAACAGCTAGTAAGCCAGAAGCCAAAGTTAATAAAAGTTTTGGAATTACCAAGACTGATTTAAGACACAGTTGGAATTATTGTTATTGCTGCATTAAATCAGAATTTTTAAAAGGCCAAGCATTACTTTGATTGATTAACTGAAGTGGTCATGAATGAGAAAATTCAGATGATTTTTCAGTGTGTGGTTTCAAAAATACAAATAGGTGTGGTTGTGGCCAGCGCAGGCAGACATTGCTTTGGGTGCTGTTACAGATAGAGAACAGCATTTTAATAAACACATATGGCATTTTCAGATTCTGGCAGGTCTTAGTTTGGTTTGGATATCTCTTATATGTCTTGGCAAGTATGTATATTGCCTTGTCCTCAGAGCAAGCTTCATTAATGGTTGAAGCAACACCTACTGGTGAGGCCCATTCAATCAGCTACAAGCTGCTATTCGTTCATGGCTTCAGTTGACTCATATATCACTGAACTTTGTGATGGCCTTTGTTCCCACTTGTGATGCCAACCCATGTCAGAATTTGAATACATGGTGACTTTTTAAATTAACCATGTTAACAAGGTGAAACATTTCTACTAAGTTGCAAGCAAATGAGAGATTCTTAACCTGTGCTGGATATGATAAAAATGTGTGTGTGTGCGCGTATGCGCATGTGCAATCTTTAAAATTTAAAAGTGATTAAACAACCATCCCCTTTCATAACACAGTAATTTCAGGCCATTTTTGCACTACACTGTTATAGTGCTATTATTCCACTTTCAACATCCTGGGGTTTGCAGTTTAGGGAGGAGCATTTAGAATTTTCAGCCAGAGAGCTCTTTGGCCTCAGTAAACTACAAACTTCAAAACTCCATAGAATGTTGAAAGTGGAATAACAGCACTATAATAGTGTAGTGCTGAAATGGCCTCAGTATTCCGTCTAAAGATATTTCACAATATCATCCCCTGAAGTAAAATAGAAGTGAAAGAGATCTCTTTTGTAGGGAATTATCTGTAAGCATAAGTTCTTTGTAGTCTCTGTGACTCACACAAATAGGTTTACTGCACCTGCATATTGCATAATTTGGAAGCGTCTAGAGCTGTTATGTAAGTGTTTGGGCAGTAGCCTCTTCTCCCCTAGTTGATATGACTAGCTATGTTTTTGCTCAAACCCTCAGTTACTTTTCATCCTCCACTGCCACAGCATTAAAAGAATTGTTGGTGAGTTGTATATCTTTTCTGACTATGCTTGGATATCTGACTTTCAATCTCTGTTTCGGCTTCTTTGGACTCTATCCAACATTTGGCTCAGACTGTTTCTTGACTACTTTTCTGGTTTGCAGTTCTTTGGCTTTGGTTTTCCTCAGCAGTTAAAATACATTCTGAATCATTTCAAGAAGTGCACCTCCTCTGGGACCAAGATCTCCAGTAGAGCTGGTGAAGACCACAGCTTAGGTTGTGTGTTCACTGTACAGCAATGACCCCTCAAATGCACAAAAACCATTCACTTAGACTTAAGGTGCTCTTCTACAAGCAAGTCTGGATGGCTACAGATATGCCTTCTGATTCCGATCATGGATTGGTTCTGTGATGTTGCATTGACTGCCTCTGGCCCCTTGTTCCTCCTGCTGCAAAGAGGTCTTTGCAAGACTCTAGTACAAGAAATGGTGCCAAGAGGCCTGCTTTCAATTCAGCAGTTAGAGCTGGGGAACCATTGGCACCCAATCTGTGAGGATGAATTGGAAGCTCAGTCTTGCGTCTTGTTGACACAGGTCAGTCTGTTGAGCTGGATACCTCTTCATCTTCTAAACACTCTGAGAGGACATAAGAAGAAAAGGAAGGCTAAAGATGCTTTGAGGCTTAGGTCTTCCTCTTTATAGTGTACGGTTCAGCCTCCCTGTATGGAATGGGAACAAGGAGAGGAAATCTGTAGGTGGAGTCATGTCACGCTTCTCTAGTTTGAAAAACATGTGCAAGTCCTTCTGGGCAGGACTGTCCTCAGGTAATTCAAGTAATTACTGCTTCAGAGGGAGTGAGAGTTCAGTCGCCTCCAGATGTTCTCCAACTGTCTCCTGGGTTGCCATTTGAGGGTCATACAGCCCATTCTCCTGCACTGCTGATTCCATCTGGAAAGGAAGCTCCTATACCACCTCATCAGACAATTTGACATGGATGTTTGACATCTTCTTTGTCCTTGCAGGTGTCACATGAGACAGAATCTTCTAGCTCCAGGTCCAGGAACTGTTACTTCCATTCTCCATGCCAACAGTGCTATCGCTTCAATCACCAATGGGATGGATGTGATTCTGAGAGCTACAGCCATAGGTAATACAAACCTTACCGTCATCACTGTGGCTATTCTCTCTGCCACTGGCATGGTTGCGCCCCTTCTTTGGAGTTGGATTTTGATGACTGTGATTTTGACCTATGGTTCCAGACTACTTTACCGACAATGGGAAACACCATACCACCAATATAGTTCCAGAGACCCACTCTATTATCGTTGCTCTCCATTGCACCACCAACATAGTCAATATTCTAATTCCTGTTTGACATTGCAACCGTCTCGCCCTCCATCAAAACTTTCAGCTTTAGTACCAAGCAGTTTGTGGTCTCCTCAGCAAAGTGATGAGGTGGAGAGTCTGCCTGCACACACATTACTCTTCCAGCAAAACTTTTGACTCAGCCTTCAGGTTCAATTCAGCTTGTGGAAACCACTGAGCTGCGTACATTTCTACCAGTGCCTCCAAAGTGGGTGCAGTGTTTGATTTTGAGACCAATTCAGGTTTCTCCTTTTCCACCCCGAGAGAGAAAATGTTTGATTTGGGAGTCTGCATCATTAGATTATTCTGAATTGGGTTCTTCATCAACCTCCTCGGACATGCAACCAGTGTACTCACCACCAGCCACTCTGGGGAAGGATGAATCTGTGTCACTTACTGATTAAGTCTGTGTCTTCACAAAACAAATGATTAGGATGGTGTGAACATTGCAGTTAGATATCAGACAACCAGAAACCAAGCCTGAGAATCCCATATGTTGACAAATCCAAACATAGTTCCATGTGTGTGTTAATACTGGGGATGCCATCTCTCTTGAAGGTAGGGCACAGGTCCTGGACTACTGCTTCCACTATCCAACTAACATCACGGAAAGTTGATAGCTGTACTGCATAGTGGAGTCTCATTTGGATTGGCTCCTGCATAACCTGAAACCAAACTCCATCATTTTTGAGATATTGCAATCCAATCTGCCGAAAAGAAACTTTCTACTGCTGATGATAAGGAAGAGGGTAGAAAATCAGACATCCTAACCAAAAAGTACTACTCCACTGCTGCACCCTCCTTCAGTATCACTAACTATTGTGGCCATATGGCTGTGTACCAACAGAATCTGAAGGAGAGGATGACGCCCTTCCTGGCAAAGTTGTCTGAGGAGGATAAGCACTTGGGAGCATGACAGACAGAAGCCTATAACCTCACTGCTCAGCAGTTGACTTCAGCATGGCACATGGCAGACTACGGTGGTAAAACACTGATGAAGCAATTGCACTTAGAAGACATGCAATCATCAGGACGGTTGCATGAAGCTGAAATGACTAATAGAAGACCTTCTTTTTGATTCAGGTAACCTCTTTACCAAGAAAACATGAAGTGCTGCCTTTGACTCTTCTGTTGGCCTTCTTCCCACTGCTCTCTTCAACAGAATATGAGATTACCATCATGCATGGGCTGTTATAACGTTTGACACCTGGATTCTGTACATTGTGCAGAGGGGATATGCCACAGTGCTTGGGGATTATCCCCTAAGGAGGGTAGGTCATATTACTTCTTGCTCTGATGCACTTCTCAAGGAATTCAACACTCTTCTCAAGAGTGCCACTGAACTTGTTCCCACATCATCCATCCTGTGGGTTTTTTCTCCCACTACTTCATTTCAAAGAAAGATAGAAGACTTTGTCCCATCCTAGACCTGAATGACATCAGCTTTTACATCCAGCCCAGATGATTCCAAGTGGTTACTCTTGATACCATCACACCCCTGTTGCAAGAAAGAGATTGGTTTGTGAGTTGGATTTGAAGGACATGTACTTTCAAATTACAGTCCAACAATTTCACTGGTGCTACTTCTATTTCACTGTGGGAAGAATGGCCTATTATTTCTGCATCCTTTCTTTTTGACTTTCTATTGCACCTTGTGTTTTTTACAAAGAGCATGGCAGTGATTATCATTGTATTTCCTTACAATTAGAGGTTCCGGACCTGACAAAAGCTGTCCTGTGGTGCTTGTGCACTTGCAGGGTGAGTGCCAGGGACATCAGTTTCATGGCCTCCACAATGTCAGTAACATCACACACAAGACTTTGGATGTACCCCCGGTAGGCTTGGTTCCTGCCCTTCTTCGACCCACTCTTTGACTTTTCCCAGGTTCGTCTCACCATACTATGGGCTGTCCATTGATCTCTGGAATGGTGGCCAGATCCTGAGAACATCAAAGTGAGCATGAGAAAGGGATGGATGAATATATGATATATATGGTTGCCTAGACAGCTTTGGCTTGCCCTTCTTCTTCACTTTGCTCAGGGCGCTCTTACTTCAGACTGTGGGAGAAACCAGATCTCCTAACATTACATGATGGGCAAGTTGATACATCCAGACCTGTTTTTTTTCCCCCTAGTGTCTCTCTCTGCACTGATTCAGAGTATCATTACAGCTGTGCTTATACCTGCTACCCAGTGGCTCTACACTTATAAATGGATCATGTTCTTGTCATTTTTGTTGCTGTGTGGGATGTCTCAAGACCAAGCACAGGTCCATCATTTGCTGGAGTTTCTGGGTCTCTCTCTCTCTTTTCCTCTCTCTCCTCCATCAAGTGTCACCCCGCAGCAAATTCTACCAACTTCCAAATCCCCTGCAAGCCTTCTTGCTCCCAAAATCCAATGATTAAATGGTTTCTAAAGGCTATAATAATCTGCATTCACCTGTACTGAGACCTACACCTTAGTGGAGCTTAGAGCTGGTCCTCTCACAGCTTTCAAAGAAACTGTTTGAGCCTTCTTAGTGGCAATTACATCTGCCTGGCAAGCAGGAGAACTGTGTGGACCCTCCATATTTGAAGTTCCACAAGGACAAAGTGGTCTTTAGACTGAACATTTCTTTCCTACCAAAAGAATTTCTGATTTTCACTTGAACCAGAACATTATCTAACTTGCATTTATGCAGAACTCTTGCTGTGAGGCATGCTTTGGCCTTTTACATCAACAGGACTGCTGACTTGCATCAATTCCAGAAGCTCTTTGTGTGTTACTCCTTGAACAAGAACGGTCACCCTGTCTCATCTCAGTACCTTTCTAGGTGGATCTTTTCAACCATCCATTTGGCCTTCAAACTGGCAAAAAACCCCATCTTGTTCATATGCCACTCTACCAGGGTTGTAGCTGCTTCCTTGGCCTTTCTGAAAGGCATGTCGTTGGAAAAAGTTTACAGGGCAGCTACTTGGTCTTAGCTCCTGACCTTTATTACTTATTATAGGTTGGATGCCAGGTCCAGGACTCATTCTGCCTTTGTAGAATGCCATGAAGAAGAGGGATGGGTTGCTTATTTGTAACTGTCATTTGAGTAATCATCTGTGAACTCACACAACATCAATCCTTCCTCCCCACTGTATCATGCTCTCTTCTGAGCTCCTTGGTTGCTGCCTGGTGTCCAGGGAAATGAGCATTTGAACAAGAATCTAGCTGGTCACATGGACCAGGAGAGGAGAGTCTCCTGCCAAAACATTTACATAACAGCTCTAGAAGTTTCTGAATGATGCACTGCACAGACACACTGTTTATGTGACTTCATAGATGACCATTCAAAGAACTACAGTTACAGGTAAGCAACCTGTCTTTTTGGATGATAACTTGCCTGCCTTTCAAGTTTAGAGAGAATGGATTAAAAAACAAGGCCCCAAACTATCCCTAATCTGCCCTTTGTGTTGTTGTTATTTATCATCAAGTTGATTTTGACATATAGCAACTCTGTGAATGAGAAAACTCCAAGAGCTCCTGTCATCAACTGCCCTGCTCAGGTTTTGCAAACTCAGGGCCGTGGCTTGCTCATTGAATCAATTTACCTATAGTGCAGTCTTCCTGTTTTCCTACAGCCTTCCACTTTGCCAAGCATTACTATCTTTCAATGAGTCACATCATCTATGTCCAAAGTATAGAACTCTTCTCTAGTACCACATTTCAGATGAATTGATTTTCTTCCCGTCAGCTTTCTTCACTGCCCAGCTTTCAAAATCATACACAGCAACTGGACATACTCTAGCCAGGATGATTCTGACTTTGGTTTTTAATGGTTTATCTTTATGCTTGAGAATCTTACCTAGTTCCTTCCTGGTTGTGTTGCTGAGTCTTCTGATTTCTCAACTATAGCCTCCATGTTGATTAATGATGGAGCCTAAGTAAAGAAGTCTTTAACTATTTCCTTCTCTTGTTACCAACTTTAAAGTTATATAATTAATCTGCGGTCATTTTTGTCTCCTTAAAACTCAGCTGTAACCTTGCTTTTGCACTTTCTTCCTGAACTTTCCTCACTAGTCATTCCAAGTCTTTGCTATTTTCTGCCAGTAATACTGTCTTTTCTGCATATATTAAATTGTTGGTGTTCATTTGCCTAATTTTCATCCTGGCTTCCTCTGAATCTAATCCTGCTTTCTATATCATATGCTTTATATATAAATTAGGTAGTGTGATAAAATACAGACCCTTCCCTATAAAGAAAACCACCCTGTTTCTCCCTATTGTGTCTTGACAGTGGCTTCTTGTCCAGAGTGTGGGCTACACATCGGAGCAATCAGATACTGTGAGCTCCCATTTCTTTTAGAGAAAACAAAATTTTCTCTTGATCTACAAAATCAAAGGCTTTGCTGTAATCTGTAAAGCACATGATTTTCTTCTGAAATTCTTTGAAGTGTTCCATTATCCAACATTTCTATGCACTATGAACCCTAGTGCCTTTTTCTTTTCTGAACCCAATTTGAACATCTGGCATTTCTTTCTCCTAATATGGTAAAAGCCTTTTGGTAAAATCTGGAGCATCACTTTTCTTCATAGAAAAATCAATGCAATACTCCAATGGTTACTACAAACCCTGATGTCCCCTTTCTTGGGGATTGTCTCATTTATAATCACCCAGAAATTCTCTTTGAAGATAAACCAAACAAATTGAAGAATGAAGAAACCATAAGACGTATGTAATGAGGGATCTAGTTTGTAGTGGTTTTCTGATAACACTTGAGGTGTTGAGGAGCAAGTGCCAACATCTTAATTGATCTTGGTTACAAAAATTCAAAATGTGTGCATTTGCTAAAATATGTTTTTTTAAAAAAACACTCAGATCTATAAATATAGCTAAGATTAATGGGGTTGATTGAGGGATGGTTGCTAAACTTTGTAAGTGGCTTATTGAATATCACTGTGATATGAAGTCTGGCTTAAAATCTATGTGGGAAGCAGAATTAGAGACAGAAATAATAGAGGCATAATGCAACTTAATATGATCTATGTCCCAGAGTAGGTTTCATTATCATCAATTCATAAGAATATATACAAAAGTGTACATAGGTGGTATTTAAACTTTCCTTTAGTAATAAGAATTTATTCCCATCCTGTTGGAGAGGTTCTTGGAAGGAGGGCACAATGATATGCTTGTAGCTTGTTTGTCCAAGCATTCAAAGTTTTTGGTGTGTGAAACATTGACTTCTTGTTACAAATATCCAACCCAAAAGAAAGGTGAATATTATGGGGCCATTCTTCTTCTCTCTTTAAAAGCAAAAATAATTCTTTTTTAGATAAAGAATTGAATGCTGTTTGCAGCGGGCATGAATAAAAATTGCTAAAAACTGGAGAGATGCAGAAAGGATTTTTCTTAAGTCTGGATTCAAAATGGCCTGGTCAATGGTCATTTTAGCAAAACTGACATCAGTTGAGAACAGCTAATGGATACACTTACAGAAACAAGTTTGATACAGTGTAGTCTCCTTTCATAGAAATATCTCTTATCTTCTCAATTTGAATAAAGGAAGTACTGGGAGAACTTGTTCTAGGAAAAAAATGCTATTCATGGAAGAAAATTGTTTGAGGAAGAACATTGTTGTTCCTGGCAATTGCAAAATATTATCTTGATAAGTTGTTTGTCTGGAAGCCTTATTTGTTGAAATGAAAACACATTCACTAATCAATTGATTACTCTATATGTTGTATCCACATCAGTGATACAAAGCTTTGTTTCTTCTTTCATTGTTATTTTTATAAAAGTTACGTTTTATTATTTCATTTTATACTTTAAAAATTTACAGAGACTGAACAAGTAAAACAATTAGTTCATAGGAAATTGTTTGGAACATGTGACCAAAGATTACATAGAGCATTACTCTTAGAGCTATGGCAACAAGAACGTATAGAAAGAATCTGGGGAAAGTTGAGCATGACTTAGAAGTCAGTATGTTGTATGTATATATCATGTCAGAAGTTGCATATTAGCAAAAACACAATTTCTTTAGTACCAATATCAGTGGGGGTGACTTGTATCACTTTATGTTTAATGTATCACTGCCTTGGATCCCATTTTGAAGAAAGGCAGGAGAATCAATCTGATACCTTTCATATATGGTTCCTTCTGCCCTCTTCAGTGTTTTCATAAATCCTATTAATAGCTATGCTGGTGGGTAAACTATTTCATGCGAGGGATCTTCCAGGCTTGCAGGTTCACCAAGTCCCAGAGATATGCATTCTTTCACCTCTGGTGGGTTGTTAAGGTTGTAAATTGCCTCTTAAAATGATCAGCACTGAGAATTGACCCAGGAATAAGGAATACTGTATTTGCTAACAATTGCAGTGTAGGATTAAAACTGCTTGCACTTTTGCAATGTGATTGGGAAAAATCTTGGTATACAGCTAATCCTCCACATTTGCTAGAGTTAGGAGCACAGGACCTCCATGAAAAACCGTGAATAACTCTAGGCCCTCCCAAACCATATTTAATACAAAAAAAAGTATAATCACCATATTCAACGCACCATGGATTCCTTTCAGGCATTAGGGTTCCTTCACAAGGCAGAAGTGGGTGGCTGGTGGGGTTTACTGCCACCTCCACTGCTGCCTCACACCATTTTTAATAGGGACTTACAAGCCTCGTTCGTAGTTTCTCAGTCTCAGGAGGCTTGCAATCCCTATTAAAAATGGCATAGGGAGGCAGCAGAGGTGACAGAAAATAATCCATGACTAATCAAATCCGCAAAAGTGAAACCCACAAATGTGGAGGGCTGTCTGCATAGGAATCATGGAGCCTTGTCACTTCAGAAGTCCTTTATTATGGAAACCATCTGAATTGTCACTTTGTATTCCTTCCTGCACAGATTGGACAACTGTGTCTTTCAGCTTATCCTTCTCCTTTGGTTTATGAGCTATGACTCTGTAAGCATTCTTTGCATCTGTCTTGACAATGTTATGTTCTAGAATTACATATTGTAACATTTCTAGCATTATGGGGTACACATATTTGTCAGTAATTGATTCATCTGTCCTTTGAAAATTCCTGTATTATATGTTCTAATTGACTCTGAAGAGCTGCTGTACATGGGGCCAGTATTGAGACTGATTTTTGCCACTGGATCCATATGTGTAAAGCTTGACTAGCAGTGTCAGAAATACTTGTTAGCTTTCTTGCCAGTTGCTCAGCCTTACTAGTAAGTGGGATGATGTCTTCTTCTCAATCTCATTTAATTGCTTAATGTGTTGTATGATCTCTAGCATCCTCACTAAAATGCTTTGGCTGTTTCTTCCCTGTAGGTTGGCTGTTATCATCTGCTGATAGGTCCCATTTCTGTGACTGTGCTTTGTTTGCTTGCTTGTTCGTTCATTTTTGACCCAATACAGAAGATTCTATTGTGATGTTTTGTTTTTTTCTCGGGCTCATTTCACATTAGAGAACTTAGAATCTGGAAGATCTTTGTTGTGTTTCCCCACTGAAAAAAATTTTCATCTGGTATCACGGTCTAGGGCCTTATACAAATACTTGAATAAGTATTTGAATAAGCCCTGTCTTGCACTGTGCCACCACAACAGCCCACTATAAAAAGCTGTTATTAAAATGTGTGTATGTGTGCACGCGCGCACACACTACTTGTGGCAGTTATTGCAGCCAAATCATTGGCCCCAAATAAGGTACAATTGACAGCCATCTGTGAACTAGAGCTATAAGGGCTTTTCCGCCATCTACTGTTGTAGTGCCTTTATTCCACTTTCAGCATCCAGTGGAATCCTGGGGTTAGCAGTTTAGGGAGCGGCCTTTAGAATTCTCAGCCAGAGAGTTTTTGGCCTCAATAAACCACAAACCCCAGAATTCCACAGGATGTTGAAAGTGGACTAATAGCACTATGGCCATATGTGTGGCTTGAAGCACTGAGACTTTAAAGAGGACCCCAGTGAAGAGGGAAGCAATGACAAGAAGCCTCCAGTGAAAGAATTCTCACTTGTCTTCAACTATTATTAAGTTTAGAAGCCCTTTCTGACTTCAGCTTAGCAACCCTTAGGTTCCTTTTTAGTTTGGTTCACATTGAAAGCTCTACTTCTTGCCTGCTTCCTTCCTGTCATATGCACCCCTTGACATTGTATAAGGTTCCGCAGCTCCATTTAATTTTTAGATTCTTATTTTTTTTTAATTCATTTCTTTAGAGCTGGTCATTTCCTAAAGTCCGTATTTTCCTACTCAGCCACCTTTTCCTGGCTCCTTGGTGGCTGCTAAGACTCAAGCTAAGAGTTGAATGAATTAGGAATGAGATACTCCATGCAGATCTTGCTGGTCAAAGGGAGAGAAGTGCATTGGAGCACATGAGCAACAGCTTATAATCTTGTAGTCTTTTACCTCTCAGTTTTTGTGACTGTCTTTTCATCATTTGCTTCTCTCCTCCACCAAAGGTAACACAGATTCTGACATGCTTTTGTGACTTGCTCTTTTACTTCCATTTTATATGCCACCATGCCAAAAAAAAAAAAAAAAAGCACCATATTGGCTTAGCATACCCAAACCATTTTTGTGATATGTTAAACCCTTACAATAGCCCAAAAGTTTTGTATGGTTGTCTTTCAAGCACAAAAGAGCTGAAATACAGTGGTTTGTTTCAGGCTACCAAATACAGATAGCAGTTAAACCAGAGGCATTCTTGCTCACAGCTCAGTCTTTCAGCCTTTCTTTCTGTTTAAATTGAATATGTTACAAGTAGTGTGGGGCAATTTACTTTTTAAAAAGTAATTCTCTGCTTTTCTGTTTTTTTCAAAGTAACAAAATAGAAATTTTTACTATCTATTGAAAAATTGATTTCAAAATCTCTTCCTTTCTACCTCAATGTCAGTTCAGTACCCTCAAGAGAGCACAAGGCAGTCCCAGGATTCCATAGAATGCTGAAAGTGGAATAATCACGCTATAAGAATGTAGTGCGGCAATGGCCATACCAAGGATCAATGCTTAGACCACATGATACTCTGCTTTCAGCAGTTAGTGAGATCACATCCCATCTCTGCAGAAGTAATTAAGCAGTTAGTTACAGCACAAAAGAAGTGAATGTATCCCTCTTTAACATAATAGTTGTACTGTACTGTATTCATACCTTCACTGCCAGAAAAAAGTGATTATATAAGTAATTCCTTATATGTAACTGCTTACTTTCCAACTTTGATTACAATAGTCTGCAAATTGTCTATTCCTTCACTTTCCCTCCAATTTATAAAATTAGATTTTTATACTATTTTAATATTGTTTGATATTACAGAAAGCAGCAGTGTCACTAAGAGTAGTTGCTTCTAGCTGAGCAGGACAACTTATATTGCATGGGAATAGCAGCAGGAGGGAGGTGTGGATCAAACGTTTGCTAACTGTTGATACAGTATTTATCTTTGGAGTTGGCCCAGATTGTCAAATCTGCCTGCAGATAGTATAACTATCTACCTTTCTTCTTGAAATGTGGCCTGGGAAGATTCTAGTGCTGCTTTTGGTGTTCTGTGTGAACTCTGTTGTAAAAAGTCTCCTGCAGAGAATGTCTTGAATTGCCTTGTGTAAAACCAGAAGGTCCTCTGAGAACAGTTTGGATAGCTCAGAAAAGCAGTTCCCAAGGAAAGAAACATTTTAAACAGCACAATCCTGTATGGAGCCAATATGTGACATGATTATTTATCACTTAGTTTGAAGTATGTCATCAAGTTTTATGTGAAACTTTGAAAAAAATGATCGAACCTTTAAAAATATTTATTAACTAATGGAAATGCATTTTAAGATTTTGTTTTACTTTTGTTTGTTTTCTTTTTTAGGGTATTTCTCTGGACATTATTTATCCAGCTTTGATGGTTGTATTGATTTAAAAGCTTATGTGGCTACTGTTCATTTCAGGGTGGGGCTCTGGTCTGACAGCTTTATAATTGTTCTTTATAATGATGTTAAGCCTTATTGGAAGTTTGATAAATGTACATAAAATTAGGGATACAGCAAACATTTTTTAAAGTTTGTTTTCTTTGTGCTAAATTACCTGTTTTAGCTTTCTGGATGAAAATAATGCTCTCAGGAAGTTTGTAATTTTTTCAAAGAATGTTCACATCATTATTACTTTTTCTGATAGTGGGACACAATGCCTCTTACACATTAAAAAGATTACAATTAAACACATAACAAAAATTCAACATTAAAACTGAATTAAGCTATTAACCATATTCAAAACACACACTTTAAAAAAGATTTTATCAGTTCACAGTTACTGATCATTGCTGTTTTCAGTGTAATTTTTTTCTTTTGCTTAAGTCAGGGGTGGATCACCCCTCCCCATCATGTTTAACCCCAATTTTGTATTTTAGAAAAGCTTTTTTCAGCTCTTTTTTAAACTATAAAATAAATTACACGTTGCTCTCAGTTTACTTCCAGGTTACAAAAAGGCCTCTCTTGAATTTAAAACCATATGGGGAGAGGGCAAGAATCTGGCAGAATTGCCTAGCATGCCTCCTCAAAACAGTTAGGGTGGGGCTTTTGGGGGTTAAAAATGGCCTTGTGGGCCTCGCATGGTCCACAGGCCACACTTTCCACTGCTTAGTTATTTACTACATGATTAGAGTTCATGAATGTTACCATGTTATGGAATTATTTAGGGCCATTTCCGCACTAGATTGTAATAACTCTATTATTACACTTTCAAGATCCTATGGAATCCTGGGATTTGCAGTTTAAGGAAGGGCCGGCTGGCCCCTCCCTAAACTGCAAACCTCAAGACTCCATAGGATGTTGAAAGTGGAATGATAGCTCTTTTACAGTCTAGTGTGGAAATGACCTAGATTTGTCAGCATTCTGAGGTTACTAAGGGAAAATTACACTAATTTAGGCTGAGTGCTGGGAGGCCATTTTGACAATATTTTTCAGGATGGTATAACGATACTTGGACAAAGTGGGAGGTCTTACCAGTGGTAGCAAGTAGAAATCTTCTAGTGGCTCCCAGCTAGCAACTTACCTTCTAAGCACTTTGGAAAAATATTGCTTCATGTATTCTCAAGCTGATGAGAGGTATAGATGACAGTTGGCAGCCTCTGGAAAGAGGTTTGTTTTCTGATACAGCAGCAGGTAAAATGACAAGAGATGCTGTGAAGGGAGGGGAAATATTTCACATCTCTATTCCAAATTGTGAGTTGAAAGTTCTTGGCTGAGAAATTTGAGTTTATTCTTCCATTGCTCACATGGGTGATTCCACCTCATCTGGGAACTGAGGGTAGACAAAGTTTGTGTAGCCTGTGGACTGTGACTGTTTTTTTGTTTTCTTTCTTTGCCCTTCCTGAGTGTTAAAAATTGCCAAGTTTCACTGTTAAGATGACTCTTGGAAGTCATGAATGCATCACCAAAAGGGAGTTATTTTGCCTGCTCCAAAAAAGAGAGTGGCAAAAAATATCACTAAAGAAGCCAGTGTCTGATTCACTTTCTTTGGAGTCATCCAGTTTCAAGTATCCCATTTGCAGGCTCAACAGTGAGTGATGGTCCGCTTGTGAAAAAAAAAATTCACACCACAAGAATATTCAATTTTGGCAGTAGAAAACCACAGCTTTATTGGTTACAGATGGAAAGACTTGGCTTCAGCATGGGACTGGATCCAGATCCAAGCATCAGTCAGCCCACATTCTGGCTGATGACAAACCAGCTACCCTGGTTTTTCTGCTGAGTACCTCTGAAATGACAGCCATGGGAATCCACATGGGCAGATGCCACTGTATGTTTCTCTTGTAACATGGGCACAGGTTGGAGACACTTTCCCCCAAACTGGGCATGTGCCTGCTTTCTGCCTGAAGATCCTTAAAGGAGGCCCCCAGCTCAGTCTGCAGGTGCCCTGGTTCTAGTTCTTACCAAACTGGATCTGGATCCCATGGTAAAACTTGCCAAATTTATGACAAAGATTACAGCTTCTATTAGAACAACACATTCATAACACATGAGTGGAAAAGGTGGGTGGGTGAGTACAAAGTCTGATAGAATTGGGAGTCCCGGGGACTGACTTAATATAGCCTGAGAGCAGAGTGAAACCTTCTCTCGGACTCCTTCAGCTACCTGGTGGCTCTTGGTTGGTGAGCCTTCGCACCTCTTCTGTAACCCCAAAAATGGGCAATCTTCTAGGAAGGAGAACAGGAAAGTGACAATACAGTACAGAGCCTGCTATGTTTCACTGTCATTGCACTTCCCCCAAATAAGTCTGGTAAGTAGGGAACACCATTCTGAGCAAGTCCCACAACAGAACATGGAAGAACTACCTTTTTATTCTACGGTTCCCAAAGATTTACAACTGACCGTGCTGGCTGTAAAATTCTGGGGGCTGTTATTTAAAAAGTAATTTTTCTCAAGTTCTGTCCCAGAGTGAGTGGTGCTCTGCCAGTTGGAAGGCATTGATTACTTAGGTCCTTTTAAGATCTAATTTATCCTGGATTAAAATGGTAACTTTGATGGATGGCTTGTGCCTCAGAGCAGGCAAAGCAAGTATGACTTGAGTAGTTCTCCTGTACCTTCCAGTGATTTTTCACAATCATTACTATCTTATTGTTCTCAGTGATCTTTGTGGGGTGGGCCATAGCGGCAATGGGCAACTGTGGGTTTGGTCCCTTCTGCTACAAAAGGTCCTGGGGCATTTCTGTTCCCTTCCTCAGCCTTTGGCCATTCAGAGTGCTTGGTGATTCTTAAAAACTTTATCCTATTCTTCAGCCAAAAGGACTCCAGGAGCAACTTGTTTTCTTTTTAGTATCTGCATACATCATACCAGGCCCAGGTTTGTGGTGTAGGGATGCAAATATCCAAGCATTTTGTTCTCATCCGTGAGGCGGAATAATTTTGGCAGTGTTCCCCCTGCTGCAGAGAAAGCATAGTTTGTACCCAGTATTTGCACATCGTGGAGTGTTTTGAAAAATTATTTCCCATATAAATATACACAAAGTTTTATTTGTGTGTGAAAAATCATTTTGGGGGCAAAAAGACTGTTCCCTCATAGCCATGGAGTGTGTATGCTCAATTACTGGGATTTTGTGCAAAACTTTGCATATAGCTATTTTTAGTTTGCACAATTTTTTCTGCATTGTTTCCAGATAATGATGTTGGGGTGGGGTGCAAGACTCCTGGGGTTTCTTTTACTCTCTCACACACAAACCCAGCAATTTTGCATTACCTTCATCATCACCGCCACCAATAAAATAGCCATATTTCTTTTCTGCAAGAGTCTTGGTTTTTACAGTTTTGGCTATATGAAAAAAACTGTTGTTTGTGCAAAAAAAAAAAGTGTTTTGTTTTTGTTTGTGTCCTTGGCTGAGAAGGGAATTGAGCCCTGGTCTCCAAGATCATAGTCTAATGCTCAAACCAGTACACCACACTGGTATGTAAAACTGGGGTGTTCCTAGTTTCAGCACTCTAATTTATTTATACATTTATTATGTGCAAACTAACATATCGACAAATAGTTCATAAAATCTAGCCTATTTTGAATAAGTCAAAGTGTACATTTCCCCAAGGCTTAAATATCTGGAAAAACTGAACAAAGTATCTTCCTTTGTCTATTGCTTCTGCCCAAAGTATGCCAGTTTAAAAGAACTATGTTGTGTGTGTATGTGCCTTCAAGTTGCCCGTCGACTTATGACGACCCCATGAATTTCATAGGGTTTTCTTAGGCAGGGAATACTCAGAGGTGGCTTGCCAGTTCCTTCCTCTGAAATACATTTGACATTAAACAGAATTTCCCAATGCCTTGAAGGAGCTACAATCATCATTGCCAGTTTCATAAGCATCAAACAGCCTTTTCTTTTAGCTGAGCATTAGGCTTCTGTAATAACTGGGCTTATTTCTCACCAGATCATGTAAACGAATAAAAGTTTTACTGTTCCCAAACATGCTAAGTCTACTAAAGTTTTACAGTTTCCTCTGCCCATTAGAAAACCATACTGCATTTTAAAATGTGACTTTCATCTCTCCCTACACTTATTTGTAGCCTCATTGACTTCAGCCAGTGCTCTTCTAAGCCAATCATCAGATAACAGTCAAAACTGTAGCTGGTTGGGATCTGAGATTTAAGTTTACAACAATTCTTTCAGTTCTTCCACTGTCTAAGTGATTCTTAGCTAGTTCATCCCCCCCCCTTTTTTTTGCTTAATCTGACAATTATTAGCATGTCAAAATACTGAACACAATAGAACACACAGTTTCTTCATGGAAAGATGTATATGAGTGACTGTCCGATGTAGTCCAGGTGTGGACAATATTGCACCCCTAGATCCTTCCATGGGCTTCCCAGCCACACTGTGCTATCAAAATATTGACCAGTTGCTCTCAGTTGGAAGTGGAGAAACTCCAATTCCATTTCCTCAAAACATATCAAAACATGCTTCCAGGAGTGCTCATTTGTTTTAAAGGCAAATCAAACTGGTTTATGAGAATAGTTCTTCTTTAAAATGAGTCGTGTGTTCTCAGAGTTTGTTTTAGTATGAAAAATGGGAGAGGGGAGTGTTTACTGACACTCCTGAAATTTGGCATCACACCACTAACTTCAGGCATAGTGGTAAGAGCAACAAAAACAACTGAGCCATTGGATAGCTTGTAGGATTGTCAGGTCAGGACTGTCTCAGGCACTGAGATTTCAGTGACAAATCTTTGTGATGTCATAGAGGATCAGCCCTGGTGGTATTAAAAGGGTGATGTTACATGGAGCATCCCTGGCGATGGCATAAAGCATGATCATTAAACGTCTGCCATACTTGTACAGAGTACTCCATTCAAACAAACAAACAAGTCTAATAAATAAGGAATACATACCCACACAGAGGCACACTTTTGAAGGCAATGCTCTTGCTCCAAGATTCCTCCCCCTCAACCTGAAAACCAGTGAAGAAAGGCCAGGCCCTGAGGTCTGGGAATCCTAGTAGATTATGGGTTGCATGTTGTGTACCCTGATGCCAGATCCTGAATCTTGAAGCAAGAACCAAAAAGTAAATACACTTGAATAATAAACTAACAAGGGACTTATGGTATAGTGGTGAGCAACATCTTTAAAAATATGTGTTTTAAACACTGACATGCTCTGTCCTGCAATCCAGAAGGCATGTCTCATATGCAATATCATGGGGCTTCATTATCCGCTAGGGTTTGCTTCCAAGACCCCTGGAGATACTAAAATTCATGGATGCTCAAGTTCCATTATGTACAGTGATGTAGTAAAATGTGTCCCTTATATAAAATGGCAGAATCAATGTTTGTTTTTTGGAATTTTTTTTTTGAGGGGAGTATTTTCAAGCCATGTTTGGTTGAATCCACTGATACAGATTCTGTGGATATGGAGGGGTGACTGTAATCATATTTCTGTTGCTATATCTAAACCCTTCAGTAATCAGCAGTTGTGAGAAAAAAATAGCTGAAAAGGCATTTAAGTAAGTGAAATTCAGTGTAGCGTGTATTAGAAAGATGTCCAATATAAACAAATGCCATTCCTTTATAAATATAAATAAATCAATGCTTCTTTACTGGCTTTGTAAAATTAACATGTTTTACTACTTGCAGTTCAGTTGGTTGTATAAAATGATTAAATTCAGTACTAAATTAGACTTTGGGAAGATCATTAAGCTATAAATACTGGGCTGAATTCTGACTAGCACAGCAGTCCTATGGGAAAAGACAGAATGCTTCAATGTTGGATCCTCCAATCTATATCCAAGCTCATGCCAGCAGAGTAGAAGTGTGGAGGGAGATATATTTATTACAGCTTTTTCTCTTTGCTTTGTAGATTTTATTCTAACAATGATCTTCCTTTTGAAAGGAAGAGAAGTGAATACATTTAGACCAGCCCTACTGCTGTTGGGAGCAAAGACTGTAGATCTGGCCGATTTGCATTCTTTCTTTTCGTGCCCACTGGCATGTGCTTCTTTTTGCCCTCTGTGAGTTCCCTCCTAATTTGATAGTGCCCTTGTATGTATTTGTAGGTAAGTAGGCTGCATGTTGTATGCAAAGTGTTGTGGACCAAGGCACTAAGCTAATGCTATCTTTAAAAGCATGAATGGAACAAGACATTGCTCTTTTCTCTTAAAATTATACACAAGCAAATACATAGCCAGGGCTCTTCTATGTCACTCACTCAAATACAAGCCATTTCCGCATGAACTTGATCCATCATAGTAGCATTGAATCCTCACCCTCACATCAGCATGTTGAACTGTTTTAGCGTCATCGTTTTTCTTGTGGTTCTGCACATTTTCAGCTCCTAGAATGGTTCACTGTGATGCAAAACAGCTGTATGCGAAAACTGGAAAAATTCTGATGTAAAACTCCCGAACCAGTTCTGCTTCGGTTTTTGCCTACATGCAGAAGCGTGACATTGATTCACATTGCAGAAGTGGCCCACTATGGGCATTCTCAGGCTGTCCCTTCTGTCATTTCCATCCCTATCTCTCTCCGCCCATCAAAGGACAGGCTGCCGTCATTATTGTCTTCATGCATTAAACAGACAGTGGGAAGAGAGTGGATTTAATAATGGACTGTTAAGACTGTTTTTTTCCATGTATCAATGAACATACATACCTACACAGAAATGTAGTAATGCAGAAATGTGTTTAAAATGTGTGTGTGTGCTTTTTTAAAAAACAGACCAATCAGCAACCATTGTTCTCCGCAGTAGTACAATGTAAATGTGGGGGTGCAGACAGCACAGTTTTTGAATCATAGTATAAAAACACCGCTCTTGACATGCAGTGAACCTCTCCTCCCCTCTCGTGTAGAAATGGCCTCAGTGAGAAACAATGAAGGTCCTCAGGGTCCTATTAGAGGGCATTTGAGCCATCTATAATGGGGAGTAAGGCTTGACGATCCTATTTGTTCCAAAGAATTTGCACCCAACTTGCAGGTATTCTGCACACTCTGCAGTTTAGGAGTTATTGCCTGATAAAACTCAAATGTGTCACATCTGTATAGTCAGCAATTGGTTGTTAACAGATAGGTATGCCAGAATTAATTTATGATAAATAATGGCAAAGTATGTATGTGTTTTAAAATTTTTCCTATTATTTTGATGTGACTTTTCTCATCTTTTCTTTAGAAGCCATGAGTGAAACTTACTAAGAGATTAGTTGTGGAGAAAAGATCTCAGAATATTTTTTTCCCCATATACTGCATGGTAAAAACAATGTGTGAAATTCAAGATGGGAAAATATTACATCAAAGTAATTTTAACTTGCTATTGTTTTAAGCACATTTTTCTCCAAATCCCCCCAATGCTTCCTCCTCCCAGCTTGAAACTCCAAAGGAAGAATAACATCAAATGGTTTGTGTGTGTGTGTGTGTAGTTGTATGTTGTTTCCAGAGGAATTTGCGGAAACTTTGAGTATGATTTTATCATTCATACTATAATATAGTCCCTTGGTATTAGAAGAAACAATATATTGAAGATCATCTGTTTTCTGCTCATAAACAGCTTCATACGTTGATGACTCTATGACCATTTTTCAACACACAATAAATCTGTAGTCTTTTGGAACTGTTACAAGGTCTTTAACATTAAATGTGATGTAGATGCTAAAATGTGCATGCATCTGAGAGGGGACTGTCAACTTCCTCTTCCTGGGGCATGCCTGTGTTCCCTTGTTCTGTAAGGAAAGAGATGCCCTAGCTAGTCTGGAATGCCAGGATTGCTATAGTTCTTTCTATACATAATGCAGTGCATGAAGAAATCTCTCTGTGCACTTAGTTATTTTTCATGCCAGTACTTTTGGGAGCATCCCAAAGAAAGGTGGAGGTCTGTGTTTGATTTTGGACATACATGCTGTCAACCATTACATCAAACTTTGCAATTTCAAGATGGTCACACCACATGCTGTCCTACCCTCTCTCTGTGAGGGAAATTGGTTCGCTTCTATAGACTTAAAGGATGCTTGTTTTCATATCAAAATAAGATTGCAACATCAAAAGTATCTCAGATTTGCTATTGTTCCGGTTCTCTATCAATACAGAGTCCTTCCCTTCAGTCTCTTTACAGCTCCAAGAGTATTCACCAAGTGCATGACAGTGGTCATTTCTTGCCTGAGAACATGTGGAGTTCTGACATATCCATATCTTGATGATTGGCTTTTGGTGTCATCATCCAGGACGAGGCTATTCCAGGACATTCATATGATTCTTGCGTTCTTACATGACATTGACCTCAATGTCAGTCTGAAGAAATCAATTTTAGAACCAACCAGAAAAATTGATTTCACAGGAGCAATGCTGAACTATTCAAAAGGGAAAGCTTATCTGTCTCTTTGCAGGGCCAAGACTCTCATGTTAGCAATGGAATATTTACTCAAGCAAGGCCGGTGTTCTGCTCTGACCATACAAAAAGTGCTAGGCCTCATAGCTGACACTACAGCAGTGACATATTTGGCCCAACTGAAATTCCACCCAACGCAAAAATGGTTCATATATTGTTTTGACCTCCTGAGAGATAATCAAACATCGAGACTCATCCTGCCTTTGCCAATGTACTAATCCTTATGGTGATGGATGTCTGTTCAAAATTTGTTATCAGGCATGCCTTTCTGATTTCCAAATTCTTCATATGTGGTGACAACTGAAGCCTCTATGACAGGGTGGGTAGCACACACTGATGGTATAATAGTCCAGGGACACTGAAATGTGATGGAGGTGAAACTTCATATTAGAACTTCTAGCAGTCTTTAAGGCCTTTCAAGCATTCAGAAAGAAGTTGATAGGCAGAGTGGTGCAGGTGACATAAGACAACACCACAGACAAGAAGGCACTCCACAACTCTTCTATATTTGTCCATGAAACTACAGGAATAATGAGTGAAGAGAGATGTCCACTCGATAGCTGTATACCTGGCCAGTGTGGACAATGTGATTGCAGATACTCTGAGCTGTTCTCAAGTCTTGCAGTATGAGTGGATTGTAGCCAATGATGTGTTTCACATGCTGACTTTGAGATGGGGATTTCCTGATGTGTATCTCTTTGCAACCCCTGTCAATGCAAAGTGCCATGAATTTTGCTCAAGAGCAGGGAAAGGGCAAGAAGATGCATTTCTCATCAAATGATTGGGATCTCTTCTATACCTCTTTCCACCATTTCCTCTTCTACCAACGGGTAGTGGAGACTCTTCAAAGAAACAAATCGAATGCAATTCTCATTATGCCATATTGGCCAAGACAATTATGGTTTGGTCTATTTCTCCAACTGTCCCATGGTTAGTTCATCACTCTTCCTCTGGTGTTAAACCTTCTGTCTCATTCAAATGGATCCCAACATCAGAATGTTGAGGTTGTCTACTTGGCAGATTTAGCCATAGTGTCTCCGAGACGTACTGCTATCCTAGCTGCTTCCTTTCTTCCAATAAATCTTACAAATGGAAGTTGTTTGTTTTGACTGTTCTTCAGTTTGTGCTTCTTTTCAGAGAGCAGGGATTATCTTTTTCATCATTAAAGGTTTACCTTGCAACTATAGTGGCCCATCAGCCATATACCTCATTGACACAAATACTATTTCCCGATATAGTGGTTAAGAAGTTCTTGAAAGCACAGGCACATCTCTACCCTTCATCAACACTTCCCCTGCCATCATAGTGACTTTTGTTAATTCTCTCATAGCTAAAGGGGTAAACACTTTGAAGTCCTTACTACAATTGATGAGAAACTTATCACATGGAAGGTGGTATTTGTGTTAGCAATTAGATCTGTGAGGCATTCAAATGAATTGACAGTTCTTCAGTGTGATGGGCCATTTCTTGCATTTTATAAAGAGAAAGTTGTTTTGAGACTGGACATATCTTTTGTCCCAAAAGTGGTCTTACAATTTCATCTTAAGCAGGACATTGTTCTCCTGACATTTTACCCACAACTTGCTACACAACTGGCATGTTCTCTTTATTATTTGGAGGTAAATTTTCTCTTAGCCTTTTACATACAACGTACATCAGTGTTCCATTTTTCCAAGAACTTATTTGTATGAAATGGAAGGGGGACCACAAAAGAATCATAGTGTGTCTTTACAAAGGCTTTCTAAGTGGGTTGTTTCTGCTATCTATATGGCATATAAATTAGAAAAACATCAGTACTCGTTCCACAGGAGTGGTAGCAGCTTCTGCAGCATTTCTACAAAGCATAGTGTTGCCACACTTGTGCAAGGTTGTAACATGGTCACAGCCATCAACATTCATTAGACACTATTGTCTTGACTATAGAGTGAGGGTTGGCACCAGTTTTGGTTTTGCTGTGCTTTCGACTATTCTACAGTGACCTGAGCCACCATCCTATAGTAAGCTTCACAGTTGGACATTGGGTGAGATACAGAGACCATGAAGAAGAAAAGCAGGTTGTTTACCTGTATCTGTGGTAGTGGTTCTCAACCTATGGGTCCCCAGATGTTTTTGGACTTCAGCTCCCAGAAGCCCTGAGCATTGACCGTAGTGGCTGGGGCTTCTGGGAGCTGAAGTCCACAAACATCTGGGGACCCACAGGTTGAGAACCACTGATCTATGGTTTTTCAAATGGTCGTCTGCACCCTCACACAAACCCAGTCTACCTCCCCTCTTTCATGTCCCTGTGATTTACTTGGTGGACTTTGAAACCCAGGGGACAGTAGCTTGGTGTGCTGGTACAAGCACAGTACGAGGAGCAGATGGAGCTTCCTGCCAAGCCACTCATCCATAGAACATTTTGAATAGAGTCTCTGTGCAGGCATAAAACCCATTGTGTGAGAGCACAGATGACCACTCAAAGAACCACAGTTACAGTTAAGCAACCTGTTCTTCATTAACACTGAACAGCCATTTCAGTGCTTTAAACTGAAGTCATAGAAACAATAATGCACTTGTGAAATGCTTGGAATCTTCCATCCAATGGTCATGCTGTCTGGGGGATTCTGGAAGCCATCATCCAAAAAGGTAAATTTTCCAAGGTCTACCTGTTGACTTAAAAGGTAGGATTCAGCAAAAAAAGATTTAAGTGTTTACTTTCTATTGTTTCCGTGCAAGAACCCTATGGCTATCGTGGTTGTGTGGGTTCAGGGCATTCCCATTCACTTCTGTTGAGAGCAGGTACTGATCTGGTGTGAATGCAGATACAGATTGGCTCCCTGCATCCCTCCACAGAAATGACTTGGGAAGCTGTGTCAGATAGAGAGGCTTTATGTGTGTGTTGGAGTTTCTGCACAAGGAACAAATTGCTTAACTGGGCATTCATTTTTAACACATGTAGCTTCTGATAGTAAATCAGATAACCAAATATGATAATCTGTGTATACTTCTTTGTGAAGGCTAAGATTTATCATCTTTGCACTTATTTTATTCTACACTTCCCTTCTAAATTCAATAATCATATTCTTGCTTATTTTGTCTAGTTGGTATTCAGACAAAAATGTTCACTCTTCATATAGGTCTCAGTGATAATATGACTTATTATTACATTGGCAGCTTCTCTTTAGAGTATGCATTGCTCATATAAAAGAAATAGATGCCATTATAATAAGTTAACGGGATTATTAGTAGCTTAGCCCAAGCTGCCAAAGGTTACTTAGAAGGGTGGGAGGATTTACAGAGTTTAACAAGGAGGCCCTGAGTTTTTAACTCTGATGTATGAACTTCAATCAGCCAACATGAATGGAAAGCTGTTGTAATTCACATCTCTTTAAGAGGTGTTGGCTCTTCTTGCAGGCAGATGTTGGGTGACTGCTCTTGGAAAGAGCAGTCATATAAAAATGTAGGAAAATGTTGCCCTTAATTTAATTCTCCCATGTAGTTTATCTTTGAGAATCTTGTCTCATGGGACAAAGAGGATTTTGGGAGGCAAGATTGTGGATAAGAAACTTACAATGAGCAATAGTCATTCAGCTAATACTGTATTAATTCTTTTCAAGAACATGGGAAATAATACTTTACTATATAGGATAAATGATGCAACCATTGCATTTTGAATCAATCTATAATAGGCCTGGGAATACAGGAGCAGTTATCCACAAGTTATTTATTTTCTTTATTTACACACAAAAAGTTATCCCATGCTTCCTTGTGGACACACCATCCCAAGTGCCTAACAGTTAAAAGCAATACTAAATTCAATAAAATGATAAATATAAAAGTATATAGTTCAAATGAAACATTGTGTAAAACTCAAGAAACCAAAGTCTGGCTGAGTGAGATTTTCACAGTGTAGTAAAAGTACATGCCAACCTAGCTTCTTGGAGCAAAGATTTTCAATTTTAGTGTGGTCACTGAAAAGACCTTTTTTCTTGTTCTCAACCATAGCTAGTTATTAAAAGTGCCTCTCTATCAAAATAAAGATAAGCCAGTATGAGAGGAGGCAGTCTCTAAGGCAAGAGTGTGCAAAAAGCACCAGTGGGCCACATGTGGCTCCCATCGCATCCCAGGATCATATTTTTAAAAAAAGAAAAGGATTACTGCAACATGTCCTCTAAGAGGTGTGGGGGTATTTTGCCACATTTTGGCCCCCCAAGACCATTTTAGGTCCAAGAAAGCACTTTTTGTAAAACAGGAGGTGAACAGGGAGTAGTGACCGGAGGATAAGACAAAAGGTCTGCCATTCCAAAACTCTGAAAATCTGTTGCCAAAAAGTCCTTTTCTGGTTCTAAAATGGCCCAGGGACCCCGTAGAATATTCTGTCAGTTCCTGACAAAAAAGCACCCTCAAATTAATTAAAAAACTAATTTTTAAGTGGGACAGTGGGAGATGAGGCTCTCCTAGGACTCCTGGGGTGGGGGGTAATGTGGTCCCCTAGCCTATCACCATTGTCCATCCTTGGCCTAAGCTGTTTAGGGGTTTAAAGGTCACTAGCAACAGTTTAAGTTATGTCAAGAAGCAATTTGGTAACCAATGCTGCCTTGCAAAGTTTGCAGGACAGGAGTAATATAATTTGTTAAGCAAGTGTCCTCCAGCATAGTCACTGCTGCATTCTAGACTAAATGCAGTTTTTCTGATATTCTTCAAAGTTTGTTCCATGTAAAGTGTACACTACAACCCTGGGTTTGATTCCCCACTTGGCCATGGAAACCCACTGTGGGCATGTCGCACACTCTCAGTTCCAGAAGGTCCCATGATAGGTTCACCTTAGGGTTACCATAAGTTGGAAATGATTTGAAGGCACACAACAACAACAAAGCATATTTCAGGAATTCAGTCTACATGTAGCAAAGGCATGTTCCTCTAGGGTGAGGTTTCAGTTTGTCATGAATAGATGGAATTTACATGCTAGCCTAAGATGGACAGAGGCTTTTCTAACTACAGCTGCCATCTGTTGTACAGCTGAAACCATCCACAGACAGCATGCCTGTTCTTTATAGGAAGTACTGTTTGATCTAAAACATTCAAGTGCCCATCTTTTTTTCTGACTAGGAACACCTCTGCTTTCTCTGGATTAAGATTCAGTTTACTAAATCTCATCCAGTCCATTACTGAACCAGATAACCATTCAGAGCATCTGGTGGTGGATGCGGTGGAAGAATGGGGCTGCGTGTTATCTTTGTGTTGATGACAGTGAATCCCAGATTCCAGGATTATCACTCCCAACATTTTCATTCTGATCGCAGATGCCATACGCAGAAGAAACTTCTGTTGACCTAAAGAGCAGCAGCCAGATTGTTAACTGAGATTGCTACAGGGAACACACAATTCCTTTGTTGCGAAAGCTCCATTTTCTGCCAGTCCATTTCTGAGCAAAATTCAAAGTACTAGTTATGACCTATAAAGCCCTATATGGCTTGGGTCCAGGCCAGCTGAAAGGCTGTATTTTCCTGTATGAGCCTGCCTAGGTACTATGATCTGGGGAGGCCTTTCTCCCTCCCAAGGCGCATTTGATCATGGAGAGGAGAGGGCCTTCTCAGCAGCTGCTCCTGGACTTGGAACTCCTTTCATAGGGAGGCTAAGACAGCTCCCTACTTGCTGTCCTTCCACCAGCGGGTAAAGCTTTTTATTATTATTATTATTATTCTGTCAGGCTTAATTTATTGCAGTGGATTTTTAATTCTTTGTTGTTTTCTTGATTTTTATCTTCTGTTTTTAATGGATTTTAAATGGCTTTTGTTCTATAAATTAATTGTATTTTAAAATAACTTTTATATCTTTTTACTGATGTACTATATACTTTACTTAATTTTGCTTTTCATTTTAGTGCAGACTACAGATTTAGGAACTTGTACTCATATTGCGCAGCTTTCCAAGTGCTATTTTTGTTTGTGCCCTTACTAAAGCCTCTGAGAAATATACATTTGGCATGTATTTGTGGGAGGAAGATTACATGCAAAGAAAAAGGAAGTTTTGTCTTTTCTCCAAAGGTTTTGCTGTTGTTAAATGATTGTGAAAACTGTGAACAATAGATGCATTCTTAAGAGAACATGTTTATCACATTTCGATTAGAACTGTTGTTTAAGGATGCTAGGAAAACTGCTAACTTGCCAGTGAGACTGCCAATAACTTTTTTTTTCTGGCCACAGTGTATTATCTCTAGGTTGTAAATATGACCATAGCAGACTTCAGTTATGTTATATAAGGCATGGAAATATACTGAATTACTCAAAGGTTCAAAAACTATGATATATGGTGTGATGTGTCTGTGTTCTTTCCCAGAACTGGAGAAAAACCTTTCTTCTTACGGGTTTTCTTTATATAACAGAACTGATGATGATGATGATGATGATGATTGTAAACTTTATTTATCTCCCGCCTTTCCCCCCGAACTGTGGCTCAGAGTGGCTTACAAATTAAAACAGATACAATACAGTTAAAACATACAAAAGGTCAATGTTCAAATGGGATTAAATGATCAGTAACATTAAAAATAATTTATAACATACAATCAATGATAATACATCCCAGTTTAAGGATAGTACAGTGAAAAACAGTACATCCTCTTCAAAGCCCATTCTCCAAAATCATGTGGTTCTTAATAGGCTGTTAAAATAAGAAGGTTTTTGCTTGCTGACAGGAGAGCAAAGAGAGGGCCATTCTAGTCTCTCTGCAAAGGAAATCCCAAAGCATCGGGGCAGCCATTGAGAGGACCCTATCTTACCTCTCCACTAGATGTGGCTGTGAAAGTGATGGGACTGAAAAAAACACCTCTACTGAGAATCTCATGGCCCAGGCAGGCTACACAGGGAAAAAGGATATATAAGATAATCTGGACCTAAGCCATGTTGGACTTTGTAATTCATCACCAGCACTTTGAACTGTGATTGGAAACAGATTGCTAACAAGCAAATCTGTAGCAAAGGTGTAGTAGTATAAGGATGATGATGATGATGACGACAACAACAACAACAAACAACAACATATAAAGCCATTTAAAATACACCAATTTAATATTCGTAGTTAATTTTTTGGGGGGTAGACCTGTCAGAAGAGATAGGTCTTTAATGCTTTTTAAAATTCAGACAGTGTGATTAGCTGTTGAATCTCTTCTGGCAGGTTATTTCACAGTCTGAGACAGCCAATAAAAAGGTCCGCTGGGTGACCATTGCTAGTCCTAGTTGGTTTAAATAAATGGCCCCCAGAGGACCTGTGTACAGGTCAGACTGTACAGGGAAGGTGATCCTGCAGGCCCAGGACCAAAGCTCTCTGTAACAGGCAAAATTTCCAGTCTTCAAAAGCAGCCTCAAATTAAGAAAACAAAACTAATGACCAATGATGGCCAATGAAGAAAGCTGACAGGAAGAAAATCAACTCATTTGAAATGCAGTGCTGGAAGAGAATTCTAGAGATACAATAGAATGCTAAAAAGATGAATAGGTCTTAGCACACATCAAGCCTGAACTGTCATTAGAAGCAAAGATGATTAAACTGAGGCTGCCATACTTTGTGCGTATCACAAGACAATGTGACTCACTGGAAAAGATAATAATATTTGGCAAGGCGGAAGGCAGCAGGAAAAGAGTGAGCCTCTCATTTATAAGGTTGCCATAAATAAAAGTTGACTCGTCAATAAATAACAACAAAAACAGACTTTTTTTTGTTCCAACTTGCCAGGTATTAGCCCCACATTTGTATACATTGGGTACATTTGTTTCTTTCTTTCCTGGAAACTTTCCAGGGACCTGCATCCAGCAGCTCAGAGATGAGCAGTAATCCATGTTCCACCACTTTGATTAGTACTGTGTTAATAGTTTTCTATCCATTCATCACTGTATTTATACCTCGCCTTTCTGTCAGACTGGGAGAAAAGACAGAAAGACAAAAGATGTAAATTACAATAAAACACATGTAATTATAATATGCAAAATTGAGATTAAAACAGTATTAAACAACAACATTTGGATAAGAAAAGCTTTTCCAAAGGTTTGTTGGAAGGGAAAGAACTTGATGCTGAAAAGACAGCAAAGAAGAAGCCATCCTAGCTCCCCTACGGAGAAAGTGCCAAAGTGTGGGAGTAGCCACAGAGAAGCCCTTCTCCCACATTCCCACCAACTGTGCCTATGAAGGCATTGGGAAGTGCCTCCTCTGAAGATCTTAGTGCTCAGGCAGGGTCATGTGGAAAGATTCAGTCCTTCAAACAACATGGGCCTGAGCTATATGGGACTTTAGAGGTCATAACCAGCTCTTTGAATTGTGTCCAGAAACAAACCACCAGCCAGTGGAGCTGTTGCAGTAACAAGATCATGATTAGTGGTATTGAGTGCTGCTGAAAGGTCCAATAGAACCAACAGGGACACACTCCCCTATCTAGTTCTTGGCAAAGGTCATCCACCAAGGCAACCAAACCTTTCTCTGTACCATAATCATGCCTGAGGCCATGCTGAAATGGCTCTGAAATGAACTAGGCCCTCAGGTAGGTTCTAGCCCATGTTCAGTTAGATTTGCTTCAGGTTTTTGCCAGTGTTGCTCTAGTCATTATGTTACATGTTTCATTGCTGTTGGCTCTTTAGAGAACCAGGGAGCTGGTTTAGTTTTACTCTTGAGAGATGATGTTCAGGAATGATTGCATCCACTGTCCTGGTCATTTCCCCATTCTAGAGTTGAACCAGGGCTTCAACATAACCATCTACTGAGACAAAAAGAAGCTCCTCAAGAGCCATCAGAAATCCATGTAGATCCACCAAGTCTCCTGAGGTGGACTACCTTAAGAGCAGAGCTCTGAATTCCAGTGAGTCTAAACCTGTCCAGGTAGTGGCCTGTCCATGACAATGGAATTATGGAAACTTATTCCATTCCCAGATCACCAACATTCCACTCAGCACAGGAGGCAAAGTCCCGAGTGTGCCCAGCAGCATGAGTAGGGCCAGATACCACTTGGGACAGATCCCATGGTTGTCATGGTAGACATGAAGTCCTGAGCCACTCCTAAAATGGCAGTCTCGGCATAGATGCTGAGTACCTCCAGTGCCACAAGCTGAGGAGACTCAACACCATCCAGGACCGCCCCTGCTAATTCAGGAAAGAAGACCATTGAGCAGTGGGATGAGCAGAACACAAACAGAGTTCCGAACTGCTGTAGCCACCCATCTTCAAATATATACACTCAGTCCCTGCAAACTGTGGGATAGGGCACCTGGTCACATTCAAATACACTCTAACCTATTTGGTCAGACTTTTTCTGAGTCTTCCACCAGCGCTTCTTAACTGTGATATCATTTGTTTCATCACTGCCAGTTCCCCAGGAAAAAGGGCAGTTTTGGGTCCTCTCCAGCAGAGAGGCCTCTCGGAAACGACCAAGTCCACTGCCCTGACCATTTCTACATTTCAGAGGTTAACCAGGTCTTTGACAGAATTGTCTGATGATGTAACAAGAAAATCCCCAAGAGCCATCAGGAAGTCACTTGAGTCTATGAGCTTCTGGGGGCAGATAATCCTAATTGCTCCCCCAGCCTTGCAGGTGCTAATAGTCCCAGAGACTAAACCTGACCAGGTGGTGTTTTGTACATGACAACAGAATTACAGAAAGTTCTTCCACACCATGATCAGCAACTGGTATTTTAAATCAGTTAATTTAAATGTGCTATAGCAAATGACTTCTTTGGGGCAACTCTGTCTCATCACCATTGTTGGTGCAACTTAAAATGTGATCTTCCTGCTGGAGTGTAGCGTTCCCAACATGGGATGCTGTCTTAGCCATTACAGCCAGTTTGTGGAAAACCTTTCAGAAAAGGTGAAGGTAGCATAGATTAAGGATGGACAGACATCAGGCTGGAGAGGATCTAGTGTCTCACTGGCCAGAGCTCTGGCCTCTGTCAGCCTTGGGGATAGAACCAGTTATCTACAGTGGCTCATGAACATATACTGTCTGAAAAAGTACAAATTCACAGTAATCTGAAATTACTGGAATTTCTTTAAGGCTGTAATCTACACACACTCATCTGTAGGTAAGCCCAGCTGAACATAGTGGGGCTTACTTTTAAGTAGGCATGTATACGCTTGCGCAGTAAGGCATATACAGCTTGTGGGTTTTACAACATCGGGTTGTGTCCAGATCTAGAAGCATGCAACTGAGTCAACAGAAACTGATTTCTTTGCTGCTGCCTCTTTGTGGCCTGAACTACAGACCCTTGAAAATACTATATAGAGGATTACTGGGTACTGTTGAGTAGAAATGGTGTGGTGCAGGTGGTTGGAGGAGGAATCCTGCCACACTGAGCAGAGGTATCTTCATGAATGGTGCTGCACTCAGGAAAATTTCCTCTGCCTGATTTGGAGGGATTCCCCTTTTGCCTGCAACACAACACAGCCCCTAACCTTTTGTGTAGCCTGAGGGATGAGGCTTCCATAAGGGAAGAAGGAATGGAAAGGTCCATTTTTTAAATTCCAGTAACAAATACTGAAATATGGGTCCAGTTCATATGGTGTCAGTTGCTTTTGTACTTTGATACTGTTATGATTTAAAATTTTATTGTCACATTTATATAATTTTGATTATATTGCTACTTTATTGTTGATTCTCCCAGTGGAAGCAGTAAAGCGAGTTACTAATGGAATCAGTACTGGTTGTAGAATGGTGCTAACATGTCTGAGTTTTGGAGACCACGTGAAAACAATTCTTTTGCTCAAGACCTTCTGAATAACAGTTGAACTATGTAACTGAGTGGGATAGTTGAAAGGCAATGTAGTTCCAGTTTGACACTACCTGATCATATGTGTGTATATATGTCTTCCAGTTGTCTGTTGACTTACAGCCACCCCATGAATTCCATTGGGCTTTCTCAGGCAACAAATACTCAGAAATGGCTTTGCCAGTCCCTATCTCTCATATCTAGCCTACGACTCCTGGCATTTGTTGACAGGTTTCTTTTTTTTTCTTGTTTCTTATTATTAAAGAAAAAAACAATACATAACAGAATAAAACAAAAACACCACGTGAATAACATAAATGTGAAAAAGAGAAAAATTACAACACAAATAGCTTACATTACTATTTCTCTCCAGCTCCTTTATCATTATATACTTTTTCAACATATTATGTATTACATTGATTATATCTTTTTATTTCATGTATCTAAATCTCTTTCTCCTTGTACTCATTATTGCTATAATAATTTCATTCTTAAGTCTATTCTTTTCTGTTGCCATTTTCTATCCAAATACTATCCAGGGCTGACACAGCTTAGCTTCCAAGATCACACAGGATCTGGCGCCTTTACTAACTGGTCCTTGTGTATTTTTGTTCAATTTTATACCGATGGTCTGTTGTATACTGGTTTAAGAGGAAGGGCAGGGCATTTTTAATAACAATACATAAATAAAAGAAACCATCTTCTATAAGAAGTGTATTTCAAGCAATTGATTTCCAGATTTAAGATTCTCAGCCCAGCTGTAGCTAACTTTCAAATTCTTTTTGTTTTGTTTTTATTCTCTTGATTGGTATTTGTGGTTCTTCTCAATTCAATATAATCTATACTTTTAATTAACCTGTTGCTTGACTCCTTCCTTCTGGTCATTAATGGAGTTACTAAACAAGACAGCATCGTGTGGTGATCCCTGAAGCACCTCAGCATGTGTTAACAGTGCCAAACAAAAGAAGCTCCGTGGAAAGCTGACCTTTGCCAACCTATCCCAACTCCACGTGGTTCTTTTAATTGTCTTTTCAAAAGCATACACTTCATACAAAGGACCCTTACAGACCCTGAGGGACTTAATGCTCTTGCTGAGACTTCATTGCTTTGGTCTTTTGTGTCACCCCAGTGTTTCTCCACTGAGCTGCTACTCTCTTTTAGCCTCTAGCGTACTTTGCATCTCTGGCTCTGGATCCTTGGTGGAGTTTGTTCAACTTCTTAAAAGCACATCTAACTACTTTCTCATGTACCAAGGTTCTTAAGAACCAAAAACTGAAGTTACGTTGTAGGGTGGGGGCATTAAAATCCAAATTGAACTATTCACCATTCAGACCTTTCAGCTTATCTCCAAAAGGCTGCTTTATTTTCCCTTCTTGCGCTGTCAACACACTTACAAGGAGGATTGATGAGGAGGTAATTTTAAACAAACTGTTCCCTGGACTAATAATTTGTTATAGACAGTTCTCCAAACGTGTCAACTAGAAAGGGATAATATTTCTGCCATCTGAAATAAACTTTAAAACTGCTGTCCCCTTATTTATCTTTTGTGCTTAGGTATATTTAATCAAAAGTGGGAAGGGAGCTAAGCTGAAGTGCATATGTGAAGTGCCTCTATAATTTGCAGAGCAGTGGAATACCAGGAAATTAAATCATCGGAAACCATTGGCTTTGGTGATGCACAGGGCTTTGGCAAATGATGGAACTGCAGGGTATTAACATCAAGGCTGCTAGGTCTAACCACATTTAGTTACAATCTTCCTTTCTTTCTGTTTCTTTCTAGATTTGCCACAATATGAATTACAGGAAGCAGAAAAGCCATGAAAAGCACAAGAGAACTCTCAGGAGGATTTTAAAAAGCTGGGCATTTACTATTCAACAAGAACAGTTTATTTTCTTCTGTAGTGGACACAGTCAGCCTCAAGAAGGAAGTCCACAAACTGTGCAAAATACTTCCAGTTGCATCTAGGCTCCTGACTTATTATCTATTAATACTTGACATGTTTTCTGATAACCAAATTCAGGACCAGCTACCATATGCAAGGAGTAAGCAATCTTATAGTATTGTGCAGTTATTAATGTTCTGTAGAAATTATGATTGAAATTATAATGACTTTTATGAACCATGAAATGAACAGACATGCTTTTGCATATGTACATCTTATTTTAAATATTTACAAGTTTAATTTTGTATGATAGTATGCAAATAAACTATGGTTTCTTGTTAGTAAGGTATGCAGGAAAGCTAGTGTAAGGGGAACAAAACATATTGCAATCTCCAGTTTTATGTGTGTTGATCTGTTCCAGATTGCTTATAATTTTGTTGTGTTAATTTTAACTTGATTTGAAGTTTGTTACACAGAAACAAAGGAGCTCCTGAAGTCCTTTCATCTAAAAATGAAACTATTTTAATGACCATTTGTTCATGCCTGAACCATCTGGATGCATAGATTGAAAGCTGGGAATTTATTTTAGTTGTGTAACTTGGTGGCACATGTTTGCCAAATATGTTGGGTGGAACCAGGGTCGGGTAAATTGTAGCTTTCCAGATATTGGACTGCAGCTTCCATGAGCCCAGCATAGCCAGTGGTAAGGAAATATGGGAGTTGCAGTTCCGTCCAGAGAATCTCACTTGGTCTAAATTTTTATGGGTCAATCCCAAAATGTTAGAATTTGGGAATGAAATTGCAGTTGTTGTTTTTTTAAAAAAATACAACTTTGTCTTTAGAAATTTCAGTCCAAACAACTTTGGCTTTGGCTGTAAAGTTTTATAGGCAGCAATGCACACCAGAAGAAAGCCTGTGAATGGATTAATGAAGTCAAGATGAAAATAGTGTTAATTCAGAAATGTATACAACCATCTGAAAATAACTTGGGCCTTATTCCAATACTACATGCTCCAATTAACACATATGCACCACATCAAATTACAAAATTGCCCCTTATTTGGCAGTATATGTAACATGAAGTCTTAGTGATCACCCCACCTTTTTCTTGGACATGTATAATTTTTGTAAATCAATCCCTCAGCACAATGTTGTGGCAAATTGTCCAGATTGATAGGTTGAAACAGTACATAGATGTTAATGGTAAGACCTGCTAAGTGTGCAATCAGAAATTTAGAACTATAATATTTTATCAAATAGGTAAAAGTTACTTCTGTTACTTATTACATATATGTATGTACGGTTGTGCATGCAAACACACCTGTCTGCATCAGATATAGTTAATTTTACATTCTTGATAGGAGGGATAGGAATCATGCAGCTGTCCAGAAGTTATCAGATTGTAATTCACTCCATTCCTTATCATTGGCTGTGCAGGCCAAGGCTGCTGGAATTTGCAGTCTAACAATATGAGGAAGGCTGCATGATTCCCACCTGTAGTTAAAAGTTCTGATTGAAAGCAACCACCTGCTGTTTAACCCATTTTTAATCAATAGCAATTCACTGGTGAAGCGGATGGAAATAAAGCTCTGTTTTTCCCAGCATATAACTTTTTAAAAGATTTTTCTGCAAAATGATTATAGTCCATTTCTTCTCTACTACAGGTCTAACACTTATAATTCAGCTCAGATACACTATCAGTGATGCAGATTTCCAGAATAAAAAGGCCACTGGAAGTTTCTGTCCAGTTTAGATGCACAAATAAGTATCAAGTGGCCCATTCTAAAGGAAGCAATTCTTGTTGACAAGGCCCAAGGAATGTAGCCAGAATTGATAACTTCTATATCCTGCTCAGTCTAAGGAAAAGTATTAAGTCACAGGCATCAATCTTCTATTGACATGCTTTTCCTTGTCTGAATCATGCCCACTGCCATTTTTCATTATCTTCTGTTCTTGGGTCTGGTGATTACAATTGGTAAGTTTTCTCATTCCCACATTTTTGTTCTTTTGAATATTTTTAGGCATGGTTCTCATTCAACTCTTTCTCTCCTCCATGGAATTTGAGAATCCAGTCCCATTCCTTCACTTTTTTATATATATTAACTTTTTAAAATGTGCTGCTGCTGTTCTCCAGGATCTACCTGTTGTTTAGCCCAATTCAAGCATGGGGAGAGAACTTTAAATCAACATGCCTTCTGTAGTAAATTTAATTGGGTGAAAAATGAGAGTTGTGAAGGTGAGAGCTTCATATATGCATATAGGTTCTCCACATGAGCAAGAACTCTGGAATATTTCAGTCTGGGCTCACATGGAGAACCTCCATGGGTAGAAGAGGTTCTCCTCTTCAGAACTGTCACTTTTCACATGATAGAGGGGGGCAGGACTAACATGCTCCCTTCCTCATGAGTTGATTTAATCCACCTTTGCAACTATGAATAGGGCTTTTGCGTTTAGTGAGAAAAGTGTTCAACACAATCAGTTTACTGCTATTAAAAGTAACAATCAACATAAATTTTGCTTCATAGGGAGTTGTATCTGTCTGGCTTCTTGCTAATTGTAGTTCCTCTGCCCCGTTAATTCATGTGAAGTCTTGGTTGGCCACTTGTTCATTTTTAGATTTCTGTTTCTTTTCATAGAATCCTTTCAAGGAGGTATTCTAAGTAGACTGAAATATATTTGGAAACAATTTATATAGATTTGCATAGTATTAATTTGTACAATATTGTAATCTTTGAGCTTGAAAAGTCAGTTCATTGTTGGCCCTGGAATTTGTTCTGAACTAGAAGTATAGTTTGAATGGAAACATCAACATTCTTTAGGCAAGTTTTCATTTGTGGGTCCTATCTATGTAAATGCTTTTTGTTTTCTTTCTGCTTCTGGAACTTTCTTTCAACAGATGATTCTGAAACAATGCTGTTTAATGATGATGGCTTCATCTTGATGGTGTATGAGTTGGACCCAGATTTTATGTCACATTCTTTCTTTGTATTTTCCTGCAGGAAAATGTTGGAAATTGTCATGAAATACAAATGAACCTGTTGTACATTAAAGGGATACACATATGCGTGTGTGTCTCTGTCTCTCTCTTTCAAGGACCACTGAACATTCATGAGGAACTAATCAATTCCTTGAGCTTTTCATTTTAAGCATTAAACACAGTTCTAAATACCTCTTTTGTGGTCTGTCACACTTCTCTTCCAGATAACTCTGATAAAAAGACCAGTTTTGTAGTTCTTTATTGTTGCATGTGATGGCCCTTTTGTGGTTGAAGTTACTTTGAAATAATAATGGTATTCGATTTATTCTTGTGTAACTTCTTAGAAATTTCAAATGTCACAGTTTTCAGAACGCATAGATCAGTATCTCACCGAAGAACCAGTTAAAAGTAAAATCAGTGATCAACCTCTTCCCAACACTCTTATATACTGTTCCAGCTATTAAGGAAGGGATAGGTGGATTCAAGAAAGGAAAAAGGATTGGTTGTTCTGGTTTATGAGTAATTCCCATTGTGACTGTACTATACGAGGTCAGACTACATACATGAATACTTCTCTAAGTCACCCCCACTCCCAAATACTACATATGGAAATAACTGTGTTGGCAAAGAATTTCAGTCAAGCTTCTCCTGAACATCTAGTTTTTAAATGTAGCCAGAGTGCTTCTTTGTGAGGGAGCCTCCATTGAATTAGGATAATCAAAATGAAGGCTTATCACATTCCACAATAGGCAAATTAATGTAGGAAATGTGGGGCTCACTGAAATGTTTTGCTCATGAATTTTGTCCACAAATATTCTTTAGCTTTTAGAAGAAATACAAAAACATTAAAATGTTACCCAACTTTACATGAGTCTTCCATGTGTTCAGTGGCAGGCCCATTTTTCTTATAAGCCCCAAATATCTCTTCACTGGAGTAAAGATGCAGAACAGAGTGTCAAAATGAGTACATAGCCTATCTAAACTCATTGGGGCATTAGATTAAGACATTATGGATTTAAGAAATCACACTTGCTGTATCAGTCCTGCCCAGCCTGATATCCTCCAGAAGTTTTGGGCTTCAGTGGTCCAAAACTGTCATTACTGGAACATTTCAACAGTTGGAAATTGTAGTCCAAAACATCTGTGGGCAGCCTGGTAGACAAGGTGGACCAGCTATTTAAGCAAAAGAGAAGGTCTATAAAAACAAAATACAAAATGTCTTTGTCCTAAAATGGTATGAAAAGATAACAAAAAATTCTAAAAAGTTTAAAAGTCATGGTTAGAGCCTGAAAACCCAACACTAACTTCCATTATATCCAAATGCATTTTCCTCCTGGACAACAAAACAACAACCAGGGAATTATTCCATAGCCTCAATATTCACCAAGAAGTTCCAGCTAAATGTGAATTGGGAAACTGAATGTTTCATGTAGTATGGAGCCATCCACTCAAAGCTGTAGCCCCTGAACTACAGGCTGTTTTTTCCACTGGTGATGTGGGGTAATTCAGTGTTGACAAGGTTTATGCAAAGGTATAAGTGCTACCTCAGCTAGGCAGTTGGATCTCGGCCTTGTAACAGAGCAGATTAGCACGCAAAATAGGGAGTGTGGGGGCAGAGACACTGGAGCAGTCAGTCAGGCAATACAAAACAATTTCCTGGAATGACTTCATCAAGGAAATAGTGTCATACTGTGTGTGACAGAGCGTCTATAGGACTTAACTTGACTAATTTTTCAAAATGAAGTTTGCATTTTTTTTAAAAAAAAATGGAAGCCAGAATTTCAAGCTGGCCAATATAGACTCAGTTTATCACATGTCCTTGATTTTATACCAAGCTGAGCATATCAATGGTGTTCATTCGTATTTAACTATACTGAAATTATTGAAGTGTAATATGAACTTCCTATGAAAATTCATAATATAATGAAGAACATCTTCACAAATATTTATGGCAGAGCTACATAGTATGGAGCCTTTGGGCAGTTCCACTTGTATGCCCTTGTATGTTATGGGTCAATATGTGCCTGATTGGGCCTACTTTTGTGGCAACAAGATGGCTGAAAATCATATCTATCATGCACATGGCAGGCATTCTTAGGTGGCTGATGTGTTGCCTCCACCCTGGGGACCATGTTTTGTGCAATCCTGGCTTATGATATGAATGGACACAGTACAAAAATACAGACGTGCTATTGTGTAATTCGCATTCACATTATCAGGTCAAGCATCTGGGACATAGCCGGCAAAGAGAATAAGAGTTGTTTTTGTGTTTAATATGAAGAGACAAAGAAAATACACGTTTTATTAATAGATAAGCTCTAGTAATAATGTAGGGAGCGTTTTTTGTTTTTTGCATTTTGATAAGATGATGCCATGCATTACACAAATCCATGCAACAAGTGGGAAACATCTTAAGTAGACGCTCATGATCATTTTGGCTACTGCCATTTGCAGTTTAAAGAGCAGCATATTTGAACATTAACAAACATTATATCAGTTTCAGCAGATAATTTTGACTGCCAAAATCAGAAGAGCCAAATGACCAAATGTGTCTAATTGTTGTACAACAATAAGAAAATTGGATAATTTTGGAGGACCGGACATGCAGATATCAACAAATTCCCAAAACCAATAAACATAATACAGTAGAGCTAATTAAAATGTGATACTGTGCAGCAGTATTAACCAGCACCATGGTTATTAATAAAACCTCAAGCATTTAGGAATAAATACAGTTTTCTTATGCAAAGTTTTATTTAGATTTTAGTAAGGAATAAAAATGTAAACAGCTTCCTTTTTAGCATAAGAAAAACTTGCAGAGTGGATGTGAAGTTCATCAGCTTATTTAAAATACACATTATATTTTTGTAAGATGCTTTTACCAAAATAAACCTAAAATACATAGATAGATGTATAAATTGTGAGCACAGCATTGTAAATTCCAGCCACTCCATCAGTGATGCCAACTTGATAGTTCTAAAGGTTATTGAGTTAGATTGAATCTTAATCTATTTTCACCAGGTCTGCTGAAATCAATTAGGCATGAGCTAGTCAAAACCGATTTTAGTGAGTCCCATCTATACATGACTTAAGTCAAAATCCAATCCGTTTCAAAAAACTTATTCAAATATTGTTGTTTTTCTGAAATTGCATCCAAAAAGGTCCAGTTTGATTTTGTTGGAAGAGCTGGCTATTTTGTAAAACTAATTTGTTGCACAATATGTGTATAAGAATATTTATATATAGATTCACTTAACATCAGTGGCAGCAAGAGCCAACTACACAAACCAGTTGAATGACTCATGCTATGTCCTTCCACTTTTACAAGGGGATTGCCCTGAATATTTGTCCGATCAGTGTCCTACAAACTTACATTTAAAAGTAATTAGTCACAGTTATCAGTCCCCCCCTCTCCAATGTTTACTTATTGTTCCAGTGTGTTGAAATTAAACTACTGCCATTTCCAAAAGGAACTTTTAAAAACATGAATGCTACAAGTTGTTGGCCTGTGATACAAAACACATTTTCCACAATCCACCCTGTTGTCTCCTGAACATCTATAACAGAGCAAGAGGCACAGTAAAAACCAGCTCTTCAACCATGTGTTAGTCTATCTCTGTCATTCAGTGAAGCTGCCCTCACAATTATAAAAATAACTAAAAGTTACAGATCTACTCTCTAGTTGTCTTGAAAAGCAATTAATTTGTAACCGACTACTTCCAGACTCTGCATCTATTTGATTCCCATTTTCAATCGGGGGGCTTCAGTAGAGCATCTATCAAGTCTTCCAGTCAAAATATATACCTTTTGAGATATGCTGCTTAGGACTAAAACCATTGTGAATGGTAATGCCACTGGTAGAGTCCATAAATTAATGTGCTGGTTGCCTTATAACCTTTGTAAATAAAATTATTCAGAGTCTCTGCTGCAGACTTGGAGAAGATAAGAAAGACCTAGAAAAATATTTTTAATTGCTGATGGCCTTTCCAGAGAATTTGTTCTTACAATTTTCAAGACTTCAGCCTCAGACTAAGAGCATATTTATCCCTCTCTCTTAATCATGGTACAGCAATAATTTAAATGTTTACAGAGAGCCCCTCAGTAATGATTCCTGCTAGCCACATTAGGACATATCAAAATATTCACTGTTTCAAAGAAATGCAAAACATATGGTATGAAATATGAATTCTATGACTTTTTATCTGCAATGCTGATTTCCCTTGTGCTGTTTTTTTTTTAAGTGTGGCCAAGAGATCACAGCACAGCTATCTAGTGGTGTTTTATTAGGGTTCAGTGTAAAAACAAGTGATTTAATTAGTTGTGGGACTGAAGCAAAACAAAGGTTAAGTGATCTCTGATCTGATATCTTCTGGCAGCATGACTTGGCCACCATATCTTCACATCTGCTCTGGGTGAGAGAATAAAAGATACGCAGAACAATGAACACAGTTAGAAGGTATGTCCAGTCCCTCTAACAGTTATTAAACAGCATAGTATTAAACAGCACTGTATTTCCCAGATGATTCTAAGCTGTGGGAATCTGAAAGCAAGCTTGTATCACTCACAGACTAAAACTTTCTTGAAAGCTGAATGCTTCCCTTCCTATTAAAGGCCTGCACCCTGAGTTTGAACTTTTTCAAGCAATTCTTGGCATAACTTTTAAAACTAAGGAAAATATGAGGTAGTTACATGGATTACAACATTATCTATTTATGGAGCAAAGTAAAAATGGTAACTTATAATTAAAGTCAATCTTTGCAATAAATCACTTCAGTGCATAGTTCCATTATGGTGGCAGTGGAAGATGTGTTTGCTGTTTCTTCAATAATATTCATGATAAATTTCAGACATTTAGCACAGAGATGATGCTATGCCATATATCCTATAGTAATGTATGGCAGAATGAGCCAGCACAACTGAGAGAGCAAGTGCTGCAGAGTGAAGAGAGGCAGGTGATCATGGACAGATCTGCGTGCCACAATTCCTTGCTCAGCTACCTTGGTACACTCAGGTGTGGTGAGAACATTGTCTCTGTGCCAGTGTTGAAAGTGAGGTAAGGTTCAACTGTAAATTTGTTTGGAATCTGGGTGTGGCATGGGGCAGATGCCATATTGTTTTTCACTCAGCAAAATGTTGTGATCAACAAACACTATTTCTGTTCCAAATTGTCTGACACATAAACCATCTCCTACAAGTTTTATCTTGCAGTATGTCATGATAGGTTCACCTCAGAGTTGCTATAAATTGGAAATGACTTGAAAGCACACTACAACAACCTATGAATATCACACTCTGGTGTTCTTTGAATGTGGAATCTGGGAAAATTACTCCAAAAGGTAATAAATTACAATGATAATTCTATGGTTCAAAGGTACCTAATTGTCAATACTGTTACACTTTTTAAAAGTCTCCACTTAAATTTTCTTAATCCAAGTTACTTTCTGTTACTTTTTAAAAAAAATTCAGTGCTACAAGCGTCTGATACAAAACATATGATTCCTGTTTAACTTGTCATTTTAGCACCCACAACAGAGCACAAGGCAGTAGCATGGCCCAGCACTTGAACTATGTGAAAGTCCTACTCCACCATTTAGTGATACTGTAGCTCCATAACTGGAGAAGCACCTCAGAGATTACACTGAACAGGAGTTAAGTTATTCTGTATTTAATTACCATTGTGCAATATACATTAACTATTGGGAAAAGGAACTAACTGCTACTACCTGGTCATTTGTGACTATTTCCAAGCTCAGGTTTGTGCTAACTCCAGTTTAAAAACCCATATTGTGGTTTGGGCTTCTAGTTAAACTCAGTGTAGACCTGTTTGTCTGCTTTTGTTTCTCCTTAACTCAGCTTTGTAAGTTTAATTTTACTCATCTCAGCCTCCTGAGCTGCAGTACAATTCCTGAGGTCTTTTTATTAGTGTCTATAATTGCTGTCAAATGTAGTGGCAAATCACAGTATAAATTTGTTAAGTCTAGCATGGTTAGTACGAACAGTGAGTCCAAGCTTTCTCCCCACAAAGTCTCATGGACACTCTTTTTCTGCCACTGCTGACATAAGTGCTTTGATGCTGGCAAAGTATGAGTGACAGCAATTCATGCAGCAGCTGGCAGGGCAGAATGTTTTGTAGGTGAGATCTCCATCTTTATGATCCTATGGAAGATAGAAACATCTTGTGCTCCCTGGAATACTCTCACTGGGAGCAACTATTTCCATTCTTACCCCACAAAGTGACTAGACATATATGATGCAGTTGGCTACCGATTCACAGACATTCTCTGGGCCCCTTGTAGAGCAAAAAGCAATTCTTCCTTGTGGTCTGTGTGACTCACGCAGAGTCATTCTGTGCTTTCATGGAAGTGTTCAAAAGCTTCTAGAGCTGTATTTTGGCTATAACCCTGGCCACTTGTCTATACACAAAGAAATTGTGTATTCCTGCCAAAACCCAGTGCCTTTTTGTCTGACCTCATGGTAGGATTCTTAGGAAGTCTCAGTGGCCCTGAAGATGTTCTTCAAGAATTATCTAGACTGGGGGGTGAAGATCTTGGCTTTGGCTGTTCACGTGTATTGTCTGCTCTGCTTGGGTGAGGACCACCCAGTTGACTATGTCCATTTTGCCAGACCTTTATGCAGCAAGGCAGGCATAAAGAACTTTTTCTCTTAAGGCCCTCCAGTGGAAAGGAGCTCTCCAGACTGTGACCCTTGCAGCCCACAATAAGCTGCTTCATTCAGCTCCAGTGGCTATCTGCTCATGCCTACCTTCAGCAATGGAGCAACAGCTGGAGTGGTTGGTGAATCAGACCCTTTTAGCCCCTCTTCAAGCCTCCTCAGACAACAAATTGGTGCCATGGGTTCTGACACCAAAGGAGGCTCCTAAGTCCTCTTCCAGGGCTGAAAAATCTAGAGGTGTTCTGTTTATACTGGGCAAGTCTCTGGAGAAACAACTGCTCAAAGGTCTGTCCTCTTTGTCTTCAGTGGAGCCAAATGAGAAGAAAAAGGGGGAGGAAGGGAGGTAAAGACCAGCCTCTGAATCCCCCCCGCCAAGCTTTGGTTACATAGGCTTGGATAAAGTTGAAGGAGCCTTTTCTTCTTTCCAACTGGCCTTTCAATGTATTTCCCTTTTATTGTCCTTCCTTTGGGACTTGGGCCTCATGATAAATTGAGAGAGAGATAAATTGAGATAAGTCTTCATAGAATCATAGAATTGGAAGAGACCATAGGGGCCATACAGTCCAACCCCCTGCCATGCAGGAACCCACATCAAAGCACATCCAACAGATGGCCATCCAGTCTCTGCTTAAAAACCTCCAAAGATGGAGACTCCACCACTCTCCGAAGCAGCATATTCCACTGCCGAAAAGCTCTGACCATCAGGAATTTTTTCTTGAGGTTTAAGTGGAATTTCTTTTCCTGCAATTTGAATCCATTGCTCCTTGTCCTAGTCTCTGGTGCAGCAGAAAACAAGCCCATTCCTTCCTCAACATGACATCCCTTTGTTATGTCCCTCTTGTTGTATCAGTTTATAGGAGCAGTGCTCAACTCTGTAGAGTCCTGAGTATTTCTATCCCAATTCTATCACACTGAAGTTCTCAGTTCTCAGTGCTGAAGCTCTTAAAGAATTGCCAAGCTGAGGCCAGATTCATTCATATTCTACTGAGTCTCATGTTGCCAACTAATATGGTTGCTCTCTTTGCCTGACTCCAAATAGGTCTCTTCAGAAGTGGTTTCTGGATCACTTTGATCCTAGGCAACACATTACAAGCATGTTTCTCCCAGGACCTCCTCAGTTCTTCGTGCCCTCCACTGGTAGACTGACCTCTCCAACATCACGAGAAGCATGCCTTTTGCCTACTTTACACCTTCTCTAAACGTCACTACAGATACGTGTCCTTGATGAGTTAGGGTGCCCACATCCTGGACTTGATGGTCATTGGCTGATGACAGCAGCAGAGGTCATCCAAGCTCAGACTCTCTACGAGATGTGTTTTTCTTTTTTTAATAGTATTTTTTATTATTATAAAACAACATAAAACACAAAAAGGAAGTCTCTTCCCCTCTAATACTAAAAAAATAATAAAATATTAACAATTTTTAAAATCATTTCTCCCTTCAAACAGCTCATTTCTCTTTATAAATATCAACTTATATTTATCAGTAACCTCATATTCATTCTACCTCCTTTTCTTTCTTTTCTTCTTTTTAAATTTGTATTAGAATATTCTTATCAATAGTTCGTCTCCCTCTAACAACAGCATCATGTCAAATTAACATCCTGTACATCACAGAATTAAAAAATAATCCATGCTGGAATTCTAAATCAAAACTTTTTAAGAACAAAAACCTTCCTCATAACTTTAAATTAACCAAAATATTTATCCCACTCCATTTCCCCAAGTTTTTAAAAAGTTATTGTTTTTGAAGCCACTTTTACATTTCTCTGCTCTGAATTAACACCCACACTTTTCCTTCTTGTGAATCCTTCAGATTGACCAGCTAGATCTGTTCCTTTCATTATTGTCTGTTCCAGAAGAATCTTTATTCCAACTTGATATTCCTCCTCCAGCAAAGCTGCCAATTGAGCCCAGTCCCCTTTGATTTCAATCTTATCAGTGTTACAAGGACAAAGTCTTTGCATAAACAGACCGCCTTTGATTTCTGAATCATATACCTCCACAGAATTGTCAGGTTCTAAATCAGACATAGATTCATTCAGCTCCAATTTTTCCTCCAAGATTTCTTCTTTCACTTGCTCGATATTCCTGTAATCACCAAAATCCATATCCAGGAAACTTCTTCATCATACCTTCTGAATTGTGCACCTTTAAATTCTTAAAACATCTTTAAAAACTGAGAAAAGTATGCTAATACTTCCTCTTGCTGAAGCTGGCAGCCCATTTTTAAGAAAACAAAACACCAAAGTCAATTGAAGAAATAAAATATATTTGGAGTGCTTATCTTTCAAAATATACCATTAAATTCCAAATGAAGCTTTTCCACAGTTAATTCTAACACTGTCCAGTAGATGGTGTCAAGACTCACATCACATAAACAATAACTCAATCAAATGGTGTTTCAAAAGTTCAATAGCTAATTAATTCAATTTGAAGTTGCGAAAATCCAAAATATATTTTTGATCAAAATCATTGAAAGAGGACATTCGTTATCATCATTTCAATTCCATTATTTTCATATAAAGTTGGTTTTGTCACATCATTTGACCAGAGAAAAAAATGGTGTACTGTCTCTTTAAATCTAGATCCACAGTAAGTAAAGGGAAACAAAAACAAAGGTATCAGCTTACTGGTAATAGCGTTGGCACCTTATTTCTCCTTTTTCTTCTTTTGATAAAACATTCTTCTTAATAAGGGATCTCAGTCAAGATACAGTGTCCATAATGAGGAGAGAGAACTCCACCCCTCCCCAGTCCATCAGTGGCATTTTCCTTGCTTTGCCTTCCTGCTGCGGCCACTGCTTCATTCCTGAGCAGCCACTCACACAGACTGTGATCTGGCAAAATTGCAAGGACTCTTCGGTTCAGATAACTCTTGCTCTGACAGGGAGTAAGGTAACTCTTGCTCTGACAGTGGGGATCCCCTCTGTCAAAGAACACACTGTTGGATGGTGTGATTCAGCAGAGCCTCAGTAAATTGCATCTTCCATCTTGAAGCAGAGACCGGCAACTCAAGATGTGTTTCTTTTTCATGGGTCAGCCCTGTGCTGTATACTTTTTCCATTTCCACTTCTCACAAGGGTCACCATGAAGAATGAGTATGATAATGACGATGTCATTCTCATTACCTGGTGGTGGCCCCACCAACCATAGTTATCCAAAGTCCTCAGGCAGTCTGACTGCAACTTCCATTGCTTTCCAAGCACTTGGATATCCTTTCCATGTGACATGAAAGAATTCTTCGTCTCAGGCTAACCACACAGAAACTTCATCTGTGTCAGACCTATCAGACAACATCCAACTCATGTCTTCATCTTTCAAACAGTTGATGAAGTGGGTCTCTTTTCTGTCCTTTCTGCAAACTGAGGGTGTTGCATCAGTCAGCTTCTCATTTAAATATGTGCTTCATCTCCTTATGCCTCTGCAAGCTAAAGGCCTCTTGTACTCTTCCCTGAAGGTTTACCTAGCAGGCATCTCTGCTCCTTCCAATCACTCAGCTTAGTCCACCTAATTGTGGACTGCTGCCTGCATGGAACCTGTCACTGATCCTTACTAAGTTCATAGCACACCGCTTTGGAGCAATGGAATCCTCTAATCTTTACCTGCTCTTCTGGAAGACAGCATTTCATGTTGCCATCACTTTTGCCCACAGAGCCAGTGACTTGGCAGCACTCAGAATGGACCTGCCTTACTTCATAGGAACAATGTGGTCCTCTCCACAGACATACTTTTCCTCCTGAAAGTGCTTTCTCTTTTCCATTTTAACCAGCTGCTGGTATTTCCTACCTTCATGCAATCCCTATCTCCTGATCTCAAGCACACACTTCATACCTTAGATATTAAGCTTTTGTTCTATGTCTCTTGGACAAAACAATTTAAGAAGACTGCTTGGCTATTCATTGCCTATAGCATGTGTAAAAAAAAAGAAAGAAGGCAATCTCACCTCAACACCTCTCCCACTTGGTGATGAATGCTACCCACTTCACCTTGTATCTCACCTTCTCCCCAAACATAGGATTCAAGGTGGCTTACAATTTAAAAATATAGCTAAAAACATATAACAAGTGAGCATTTAAATACAATAAAACTAGTAACGGTATTAAAACAATTGAAACCTACATTTAAAAGAAAAAAATTGCAATTCAAAAGATAAAAAGCTATTAAAAATAGTTCAGTTCAAAACAACATAGAGCCCTTAGCCTGTTCTGTAAAAACTATCTGTTTTAAAAGCCTGTCGGAATAGAAAGGGTTTTGCCCACCAACAGAAGGACAGCAAGGAGCGTGACATTCCAGCTTCTCTCAGAAGGTAGTTCCAAAGTTTAGAGGTAACCACTGTGAGAAGGATGTCTCTCATGTCCCTACCAACAGTGCTTGTGACAAAATGGTGGGAATGACTGAAGGGCCTCTCTTGGTGATCTGATAATGATGGCCTGGGCTAACTCTTACAGGTACAGCTAGCCTGCCAGATACAGTCTGTCAGATAGCATACCCTTGAGCCACATAGGACTTTATATTCTAAAATTAGACTTGAGAGAGGCCAAAAAGGAAAGGAATGATCAAAGGATGTGGTTGTGCACTGCTGTGTACTTCCTCCATAGCTTTATGGTTTATATTGGATCTCTCGTCTGGGGATCCAGAGCTCGCAGCCTTGGGACTCAGTCTGCTTTCAAAGTTCGGTCTAAGACACTGCATTCCATTGTGAAATTTCAAATGAGAGTGGCAGGAGAAACCAGGCTATCTATGCCAGCAGTTCCAAGACGAATGGAAGAGAAAGAGCAAAACTCTCCTAGCCAGTGCTAATGGGAGCTCGATGAGTCCTTGACTAGGATTTCAGTCAGCTTTTGGAAGAAGCATCTGAGACCTAAAAGTGGAATCCCTACTATCTCTGCTCAGGGAAATCTATGGTGGCATCCCCAGTCTCTGGTGGGTCAGATGCAAACTGAGGGCCTTTCCGCAATACACTGCTATAGTGCTAGTATTCCACTTTCAACGTCCTGTGGAATTCTAGGGTTTGTAGTTTACTGAGGCCAAAGAGCCTTCGACTGAGAATTCTAAATGCCCCTCCTAAACTGCAAAGCCCAGGATTCCATAGGATGTGGAAAGTAGAATAATAGCACTATAACAGTGTAGTGCGGAAAGGCCCTGAGTCAAATTAGGCCCACAGACAATTTTTCCCCTCCACTTTTATGATGCTGCTTTGCCCCAGGTGCATGTTGACTTTAATGGGGAAAAGTAAATACAGACATCTGGTTAGATAGAGGCTGCCAGTTTATGTAACTATATGAATGCTTATCAAAGTGATGTCTTCAGGAATCAAGAAAGAGATTAGATTCACCCATGCAAGTGTTTAAGGACTCTTCCTTGGAGAATACAGTTTCAATATTTGGCCTACTTTATATGTGTTCTGTTTGATATATGCAGTCTCGCTGTACATATTCATGAAGCCCAAATGCCACTATGTGGATGAATCATTCAATAAATGTCAGCTGGCTGTCAGATGAGCACAGTGGTAACTGACACACTCATCTGACAATCTGTAGCTGTGTCAAGATATGTGGAACATTCCAAGAGATGGCCAGAAAGGAACTGTAAGAAGTGAAACTATAAGTATGTTTAAAAGAGTGGTCTAACATCCTGCCCCTCCTAATTATTTACATATGCCTCACTAGTTAGATGGGGTCTGACTGCTCATGGCCCTGTGCAGAAAGGATCTGGTACCAGTTTAGATTTTTTTTCCTCCTTTTTTCCTCTGTGCCGCTGGATTGGTTGGATGAAAATAGGAATGTGCAGAGAGGTGTGATGAAAGAGGAACAGTACATTGTAAGATGCTGGATCTGTCTCCTACCAGCCTTGCAGAGCTGTGGGTGTCCACAGTGAGTGCTTTTCCAGAGAGAACAGCTGGTACCCAGATTTTACCACAATGTCTCCAGAAACCCCAACACTGTGTGACATTTTCCTTTTGCGTGGGACAGGACATGGTTTGAAGCTAATTACAGCTTCAGGCATCCTGTCAGTTCAAGGAACAGGCTCTTCCATTAAGGTGAGCTTGCTAAGACAGCAGCAGGATTTGATCTGCTGCAGCCCCATCCTTTCTCCTTCCCCATCTGAACCCATCCTTACATGTTCACCTGGTTCCTGTTCTTCCACTCTCCTTTCACAAGCTCTTGCTCCTTTCCATAATCCATTTTTCCCCATCGACTCAGTATCACTGCCATGCAACAATCATGACTGTAAATTTCATGTTGATAGCAAGCATATACACACCAATTTACAGAACAACACAACTAAAATAGATGTTTATAATCTTATTTCCATTAAGAACTATTTATACCCCAGACTTTTATCAAACTAGAGACAAGAGGCAATTCACTGTAGCACAAGAAGGTGTGTGCTTCTGAGACATGCAGACCCAGAGAGAACGCACCCAGATAGACAGATAGGTCAGGTAGGTAGATTTCTAAACATTGTATACGTGCAAATTATCAACTGAAGCTGAATAACCATAAGCCTTATTGTGTTAAATACCAGAAGGATGGGGCCATGCATGTCAGCCTTACATCCCAAATTCCTAGCATTCATTTAATAGGCCTATGTGTGACAAGGAATCCTGCCTTATCAAGCTTCCCTAAGCATTTCACTCAATGCAAGCACATATGAAAAGCCACCTGTTGCAGATCTTCCTTTTCAAGGTGGGAAGGATGAAGGCTTGGGATTTTAAGACTTTCATATTCAGCCCTCTATCCTTTTATGAGTGTTTCTTAGATTGTTTTAATGCAGAACACCTTTGGCATTTTTTTAAAAAAATATAGGGCCTTTCCACACTACATAACTATTGTGCTATGATTCCACTTTAACAACCATGGCTGCCTCCTATGGGATCCTGGGATTTGTAGTCTTGGGAGGTACTGGAGATCTCTGGCTGAGAATTCTAAATATTTCTCCCTAAACTGCAAATCCCATGATTCCATAGAACAGAACCATGGCAGTTAAAGGGGAATTATAGTGCAATAGTTAAATAGTGTAGAAAGGCCCATAGTTACAGTTACAAGATTCCAACAGTAGTGCTAATCTTGCATAGCTGCTTATTATCGTCATTGTTTCCAAAAGTAACCTGAAGTAACTTTTGAATTACTTTTTAAATAGTGAGTGAGTGCTGCATGCCTGTGGTACACAAGCCCAGTTAAGGCTTACTCTGTGATCTGAGCAACAAGGGGTCTGCACTTCCTGGCTATAGACCACCTCTATCTTTTTCCCCACTTTAAAATTACCCTGCCCTGCCCTTCACTGTACAGGAGCCAGGTATGATGCCATTTGCCCTTGCAGTTAGAGCTGACCCTTTTTCCAACAGCTATCACACAGTAAGCTGCTCTAATTCTTCACTTATAGTGTGTCAAGGATAGGCAGAGATAATGCAAGTATTTAATACCTGCAATGTATTATTTATTAAGTACACAAATTTCTAGGTGCTGTCCAATCAATAAAGAATGGCATTAGGATGCTCTCTATGCTATTATGCTTTAACAGTAATCATCACAAGAATGGCAGAGCTCATTTCAGATCTTAGTGCTATGCATTACAGTCTGTGAGGCTTTTTAAATTAATTTTTGTTTTTGGCAATCCTGTAATAAACATCTGGTCTAAATAGCATGTGTGTGTGTGTGCAAGGAATTAAGATGAGATGGCTTTAATGAAGCAACTCATCCAGCACCAAGCGAGTAATGTTCCTAAGAGCTCCATTAAAAATTGAGAAAGAATGGATCAAGGTAATGGCTCAGCTTCTGCTAAGTACCTCCTGGAAGTCTTTTAAAATTTTGAGTGAAATTTTTTAAATAAGCCATTAATGGCACTTACCAATCCTGCAGTCTTCAAGGAAAACTGATTTATAAGGTCACAGATCTTCCATGAAGTTTAGGGCAGTTTAGACAGATAAAAGCCAATTGGTTTAACACAATCGCCCATCCTCAATCTTTTATCTGATTGCACCTATCGTTGTTGTAAGCTTCTCTGCTATTAGTACACCTTCCACGTTCCACATATTTTTTAAACGATGTGGCTGTCTTCTACAACCATGACCACACAGTTCTGAAGAACAGAAGTGAGAAATGTTACTATTTTGGATTATAAGCCCCAGAATGTTATAGTCACTGGCCATGTTGGTTGGAGAATTTTGCAAACTGTAGTTTTTATAAAAAAGATTTCAAGTTCAGATGGAGAATCTGTGGCTAGGCCCCACTCAGTCTGTAGTTGGCTTCATCTGGGGAGCTGCAATGAGGAAGTGTGTGGTCACACTCCCAGACATCACTGTACTCACACGGGCCAAAAGGCCTTGAGATATATCTCAGCATCACAAACCAAGTTCTCACCCTTGCTCAAAGCCATTCCTCTTCATGCTGCATGCTTTCCCTTACCCTTCTAACGTTCTCCTCAGAAAGACTGGCTCCTCAATTTTGTTCTAGCTTGGTAATTCGTCCCTTCTATCTTTCTTATACATGGTCCTATTTAAGCTCACTCTGTTAAATCTCAGCTTGTTGTCTGTGCCTGAGAGTCAGTCTCCAAGGAAGATAATCAGGGGGAGGATTATTGCACATTCATACGATATATGACATTAATCTCCATATACAAATACCTCCTGTGTAACATATAAAGCAAACTTCAGTGGGGAAAATGATGTCTTCAGGAGACAAATATTGTCTGTGGGTTGGATTAAAAGGGTTTCCACTGTAGCTTTCTTTTACAAACCAAACAAGAGATTTTAAATTAAGAACTCCTGCAGGAAATGACTGGGGAGGGAACTAGGTGACTTCAGATCTATTAAAGTCTTTTTATTGGTCCCACCAAGTCAAAATGTTCAAAGAGCCTGCTAATTTTGTATATCTGAAGACTGATTCATGAAACCACTTTGACATGGCAATGCTTCCACAAGTTGGCTCTTATGAATGTGCTGGCCAGTCTTTTCAATACACTGATTCATTCCAGGATCTTGGCCCATTACTTTCCCCTTCGGTCATGCAGATCTGTGGGAACTTCTACTTGCTGGGTACATATGACTTCCTTGAACTGAACATGTTACATGAACACAGCCTGTAGAAAGAAGATTTCTGCAATGTTCTGAAACACTAGTCACAGCTGTGACTGTGAACATACCCTGTATTCCTCTCTTCCTTTTGACACTATGTCTTCAAGGCAATGCTGGTCTTTGCCTTGGAAAGCAGCCTTATGGCTGAGCTCATGACACAATGCAAACACCTACAGCTTTCCAGTATGAAAACATAGCACAAGATCTTAATTTACTCTGTTGATGCTTTTCTCTATTCCCTCTTGAAGAACAGAGGCAAGGTTGGCCTAGGTGGCAGGCAATCAGATTGGCAGAGCAAAGAGCCAACGTTAAGGAAGTGCCAAATCATCCTGCTCCTCAGATTTGGGTGGTGGTGCTAGAAGTCTGGTGGGGGAAGAGCCAAAACTATTTTCCATCTTGAGTGCCAGAATGTCTATGGCCAATCCTGTACTTAAAGCCAGCCAGAAGAACCATGCAGAATGTATGAAATACAGTTTCCCTTTCACAACAGAAGTGGGCCATTTCTGTCTGTTTCACACAGACAGAAATGTTTTCTGCAACACTGGACTTGGGGTTTGGAAATTGGGTTTTGCATAAAGGAATCTCAGTTCAGACCAAGCTTTATAAAACATCAGAATATTACGAAAGAAAAGCATTTGCAGCTAGAGGAGGAAATGAAACCACTATTAGAGATTCGAAGTCCTAAGAATGCTGGGAGTTTTAGTTAAAAGATCCCAAAAGAGTATGATGTGTTTGGAAGCCTTTCACTAGGGGGAAATGGTGAATGAAAATAACCACAGAAGAACACAGGAGACACTTTGGGGATTTTACTTGTGCTAGTCTGGTTTCTCAAGCAGGTGACTCTGAGACAAATTAAGTGTGATTATGTTAATTGCATAAATACTATGACCATGCATAAATGAATAACAGAAATGAGAAATATTGTGCAGACAAGACAAATTTTTAACCCCTGTCTGTGATTCCAATGAAAGTTTCTTTCCTCAAATAGTTGCCCGCTTCGAGGGATGCCTCTACCAGTTTCAGTAGAACCTTCTTTTCCCAGTTGAAAAGAACAACTGTGGGAAAGTTTTAAACTCCATTTCATCCCTTTGTTGTTTCTGATGGCTAGTGTATTTTTACAGAATAACAACATTCACAGAATTAGCATCATGGCTGGAATCCTACTGGTTAGTCTTAACTACTGCAGACACATTGAATCAGTTGTTGAATTGTGGGCTGGCTCTTATGTAAAGCCCATTGATCCTGTGGCTCTACTGTAGTTGAGAAGAGCAAAAGGATATAGATCCGTATCTTATTCAGAGTTCCTTGTATTTTGCTATGTTCACTCGCGTTAAGTTTTCCCCTTAGAGACTTGGAAGGTTGGGATCTTTTCCCTAAAAATGCCCCCTTTTCTCTTTCTCTTGGGTAGGGTAGGGCTGGCCCCTCTTCTCTGATCCTGAAAGCAAGCAAGAAACTCAAGACTGGTGTCTTGAAAAGTGTGTCTGTGTGTGTGTGGACACAAACACACACACACACACAGGCATATTACTATTTGTTGCTGGCCCTATCCTAGATTGTTGTGGAATGGCTATAGACTCTTCAGGGGTCCTACCTGGCCCTGTCCTCCCCCTTCTCCTCACTTCTCTATCACCACAAATTGTTCCTAGTCCACAGGGTTTTGGCCTTGAAATCTCAGGGCCTGGGATGGCAACCCTAGTTGGTACGAGTTAGTGTGACTATCAAGGGCTTGGAAGTAATGCTAAATGGAACCTCTATGGGAAGAGGCAGCACACTTTTGAATACCTTCACCTGCAGAAAGCTGCCAGAGGCTTCTGGCTGACTACTGTCAGGAAAAACATGCTAGATGATCTTTCTGTGATTAAGCAAGATTGTGCCTATGTCCTGCAGAGAGTTTCCCATATTCCTGGTTGGGAACTCTACTGCAAAGAATGGTAGTATCTACTGTTAGATAGGTATGGATTAAATTTTATTTCAATTACTTTTGCATGAAAATTTTCCAAAATCTGCAGATTTATATTTTTCTATAGGAAGAACTTGAAATTTATGTTTAAAAAAAAATGAATGTGGGAGAAACTGAAACTGACAGATTTACTGACCTTGGTCCACAGCTTTTACAACTTAAAAGTTAGGCATTTGAATGCATGTGTACTGCTGAATCAGAGTTTTTGTCTCTTTTTTCCTGAAAGGCATCTCAAACGTTACACCTATATGGCTAGCAGGTACAACATGGTCCTCGTGGTGTTAGGAGTAGCTGTACCTATTTAATTTTTTTTCCGTTTCAAAAGGGGTAGAATGTCATTTAGTTTGTTTTAAAGAATTTACTAAAATCTACAAGTTTCTTTATACAGTGCACGCACCTTATATGCAAGGGTTCTGTTCTAGGAACCCTCATGTAAAACAAAAGCGACAAGTGTCCCATCTTATTGTAGTCAATGGACGCAACGTGTGCACTCCTGTTCCTGCATGGGTGCACATCTGTTGCACCCATTGCCTATAAGGAGAGAGATGCTTAAGTGGCTCCGCATTCATGTTTGTGGAGATCGCACCAGAAGAGGACATACTATACTGGAGTAGAAAGAGCTTGAATTTTTGTAAAACATCAGAATACAATAGAAAGTAAAACTGATAGATTTTCCTGTGCCTGCTGGCTAGTTTCTGATTTGCAGCATAAGCAAGATTTTATGACTCCCAGTTTTTAAAAGTAATACTAAAAATATAAAGGCTCATTTGCTTTCTAAATTAGGCTGTTGAAATCTCTGAAATGTAGTAATTTAGGGTGTGTCCAAACCAAGCAATTATATCACTTGATACCACTTTAGCTGTAATGGCTCAAATCTATGGAATCCTGGGATTTGTAGTTTGATGAGGTACTCAGCATTCTCCCCAGTAAGTTAAAGTAGTGCTACAGAAGCAAGTAGCGAAGTCAAAGCAACTCACAGGACAAATCCCACAATTCCGTAGGACCAAGCCATGGCAGTTAATGTGGTATTAAAGTGCTGTAACTGTCTACTGTTGATAGAGCCTCAAATGCAAGTTTATATTTGCATTCATTCCAGTGTATAACTCATTAATTAAAGCAGCACTTGAATTATTCCTAAGCTGCAATTTTGTATCTGAGCTCCATTTTAAATGTCATAAAGTACGAGGGATGGTGGGTGGCTGAGGAATCCACAACAATCTAAATCTTACAAGCCTGAATGCGGAATCTGCTGTAAGATCTGTCCAGATGCACATCTGAAAAGTACCACTGTTTGCTGTTTCCTTGGGCACTCTGCATTTCAGGAAGTCAGTCATATGAACATGATTGTCTGACAGTCACTGTCAGCCATGTGGCAAGAAGCAGAGTGAGCTGGATTTTTTTTTTCCTACTCCCTACAGTAGGAACCATCTGGAAGTGCCCTAACCTAATGCTGTCCTTGATGGCTTTTTATGGTCAGCATCAAGAAGGAAGAGAGAATGTTTCCTCTGAAAATTTACCACAAAGATGCAAAGATGCGAGTCACAACCGGCCACCTAAGAGAGGGTAGTGGAGATCATTTTACAATTGTGCTAACTTTGTCTCTGGAAACTAATGGCAGAGATATAATCTCTGTAATGCACTCTTTATTTGATTTCTTGTCCAAGTTCACATTCAAGATAAAAATAAATGTATCTAGTATACAAAGAAAATGAGTCTGGAAAATAAGTCAAGGGAGCAATTATACTCATCTAGGAAGAACCCATTAACACGTTTGAAATAATACCCGAAGCCAGATATATGGCTATAGCTGGGACAAGCTGAAAGAGTGCCTCCTTATCTATTTGCTTTGAGGCTGAGAGTTCCCAACACTGCCATCTAGAGGCAGTTTCCACACACAACACATTTTCCATCTATTCTAACATGAGGGCTGCTTTGAGTTTCTCATTTTGTCTAACTTGTTTAGACAATTTCTTTTATTTTGCCAGTTATTAAACCAAAGAGGCTTCATGCCATATTATTTCATCAGTAACTCTTATGGCTGGAGGGGCAGGGAGGTGATTTAAACTTTAACTATTTGTGATTCAACTGAAATGTTAGTGCAATTATTGCTACAAGACATAAAAAAAGGAAGAGGAGGAAGATATGGGCAACAGCCTTATTAGATTAAATTGTAGATTTTTTCTACATAAGGAATATTTCTTACAGATAATGTACAATAACTTTCCCAGAGATCTGAGTCATGTGGCAAAGGTTAAAAAAATCGGAAAAATCTCTGTAATATGGTGCTTATATCAGATTATTAATCTTAGACCTTTAAGACTGCAACCTTACAGTATTTAAACTGATATTTAAGAAAACCCACAGTGTTTCTAGAGCAGAGCTGAAATATATAACTGAGTTTTTCAAAATCCTTTGCTCAGTTGGATCCTAGATGTCATTCAATTTGTGTAGTATTTGTTCAAAATTCCACAAACAATTGAAGAGATTTAAAAGGGGAATTTTTGACCAACATCCTGTACAATTCTGATAATATCTATAATGTTATCCTGAGGTCCAAGCCTAACCCTCCAATACTATGCACATTTAGTTGGGGTGTCAATGTGCATAAATAATGCCACATATGTTTTTTTAAAAAATCCCTGGATCTTTTCTGTTGGTATCTTCAAAATACATCTGGAGCGTAGTGCTAAAATTATTTCTATTTTTCTCAGAACATGGAGTGTTGCTTTTTGAAATATCTGGTTACTTTACTCATTACTCTGATCACTAAAGAGGTTATTACTTGTTATTGAGACTTTTGGAATAACTCATTAGCACTAGGGATGTAATTTACTAAGTTTTTTTTTCTCAAAGGAAACAAATAATTTTAACAATTTCCTTCCCACTGTCAGACAGTCTTTGAAAACCACACAGTTCTTAAAGTCTATATACAGTTTGGGACTTACTCTTTTCAACATTTGCAAGTTGCTGTTTTGCACAGAAGACAGAATTTTCTGAACAGAAAATAAGATTTCTATTATTTTCTGTGAAGAACATGCTGTTTTCTGTGCAGAACAACCATGTGCAAATTTTGCACAGAATGAGTCCTAAACTGTGAAGATTCTTGTCATTCCAGGGTTGTTCTTGTCAGTGTTCTCAACATTTTTCCTATCTTAAAATATTTTTGAATTTTCTTTCCATTCCTAATTAGCACATTACATTTACTATCACTATTGTGCCACTGAGAAATGCAGACAATACAAGAAAATACTGTCTTGTTCACCCAAGTGGCCTATTCAGATATTGCTCCTTGGAAAATCTGGGGAAAATGCACTACAAAGCAAACCTTCTCTAGTCCCTTTCCCTACCCAAGTGCTTTGGATTACAACCTCTCACAAAATCCAGTTGAAGATGAGATTTGAAATCTCAACATATGCAGAAACCCCTTGCTCGCACGCTGAGGTGATTTCTGCAATAGACTGTTACAGTGCTATTATCCCACTTTCAACATCCTATGGAATCCAGAGGTTTGCTTTTGAGGCCCCTCTGTAAACTGCAAACCCCAGGATTCCAGAGGATCTTGAAAGTGGGATAATAGCACTGTAACAGTCTAGTGAGGAAATGAACTGAGTCGCTTTTTCTGGGTGGCTGAGTCAGAAAAGACAAGCTAACTTTTAAAGTTACCACTTGTGGTGCGATCTCGACACACACGAATATGAAGTCGCGTGAAGCATTGCATCCGTTAATGTCAGTGGACGCAATGGGCACATGTCTGTGATGTCATGGTGGTGGGCACACCATGTCCATTGAAGATAATAGGACATGAGCATTTCCTTTTTTTTCTTTTTCTTTTTGCTTTACGTAGGGTTCCTGAAATGGAACCTCTACATATAATGGAAGGCACACTGTATTTTTAAAATGCCCAGTTCACACAAGTCTCTAGTATAGCTCATGTTTTCAGTGTCTCTCTTATCAGCCAGCCAGTCCATCCCTCCTTCCCTCCCTGTTGCTGCCTTTCCTCCTCCTCCTCTCTCTCTTTTTTTTTTGGTACACAACAAAGGGGTAGCACATGGCAATTACAAATGGCCCATCACACTCTCATTGTTCAGAACACAACAGAATAACAACACACCCTGTGATGAGTAACAGGCAGAAACCCCATCATGCTTCACTGGAAGTGAAATACAGTCCTGGCCAGTACAGCCCAAAAAAGTAACACCATTCCTGCTTGTTGCTGCAAAAGCAAAAACAAAAACAACCAAACAAAAAACTAATCACTTCCTAGCTCTATTTTTGTAGTACCGGTTTTAAAAAGTATGTTAAAAAAGAAAAAGAATAACTTTGGCACGGTAGCAGTCTTCTGCCTTAACCATGTATGATTCTCATTGATTTGATGTGATCAATGGGACATAGCAAGGAATGAAGGCTCTTAATTCGTGATCAGCAATGTGGTGTGGATGCGCTAAGTGTTCACATAGTTATGCTTGGGGTGCTACCAGGGGTTGCCCTCGGGCACTTGTCCCCATCTCCATCAGTCAAATGTTGAATGATAAGGAATAATACCCTAGCTGAATTAAATTGACTGGTTGAAAATCTTTGTGGAGCAACAAACAAACAAACAAACAAACAAACAAACAGTATTCCTTGGGGATATAATCCTAAATTTAGGTTTACTTTAAATTTTCAAATATTGATTTTTATGAAAAAGTATTGTTATGAGTACATATATATGCCAGTACATTCTTTTTTTTTCTGAATAAAAACACAGTTACTTTAATTGTAGAATTCCTTAAAAATATTGCTTGCAACTCCAACACATCCTGCACTAAGAGTTTCCAGACCCAGACTAAGTGAAGAATATATTCACCATGAAAACTCATCGGTGAGGTTTTTTAAAAAAATATAAAAATATACTGCAATTTAGCATTAAATGTATTCCTCTTCCATGCCAGTATCCTTGGTACCGATGTCTTTCAGGATCTTATCTAGTATATGGAGAAATACAGACTCTTAGTCTGCCCAGGAATTTTCCAAACAAAGAATTTCACCTTGGTTGTACTCTTTAGCATGTGACTTTGTTAATTCTTATGCCTTATCAGCCCCACCAGCTGTTCAAGGGCAACACAAAGCATCAAGCTTTCCTAAAAACACTTTTTATGACTGTGAGAAGATGTTTTGTTTACAGCAACTAAAGTCACAATACCAAAATACAAATGCATCCTGATTGCTATGTTTGTTTTGTCTGTGGCCAATTTAATGGTATCTGCTATCATTTCTATAGTTAATCATGTCAGTATTTCCTCTTTGTCTGGCATGTTTGTGGGATGTGAAAAGTGCAAGTATCCATTGTCTTCTTGTGGGAGTGATTTTTATTTTCTTTAAATTAAAAGAACTTGTTCAAGTTTCAGATCCAAAGATTACTTTTGCAAATGTGTATTGTGGTTTGTTTTAGGGCTTTTGTGTGTGTGTGTGTGTGTGTGTGTGTGTGTGTGTGTGTGTTTCTTAAAGGATACTGACTTCAGAAGTAAAATATAGGCAACAATTCATTTCTTGTACAAACAATTGCCTGTTTTGTGTTTTAAAGAAAAAAAAAGTTATCGTAACCCAAGTGTTTAATAAAGAGACATATCTACACATTGCATCTATATTAAACGTAGTATTCATATGGGTTTATGAAGTGTTCTGTGCTTTAACAACAGTGGGTTTATTTAAAATGTGCCTGAATTAATCAAGATTCTGGTCAAACTCCATAGCATTTGCCTCAAAATGACAACATTAAGAGAAATTTCATATCATTAATTGGCATTATTTTTTAAAAAAATATTACTGACAAATAACTTTTTAAGTCAGAAATTTTAAGAAGAAATTTAAGTATTATAATGTTGCTTTATTAGATCAATTTAGTTTTGCTGAAGTCATGGCTTTGATGAAAGGTTAAAAAAAAACCCTTAATAGAATATTATTTTAAATGTAACTATATTTTTACAGGACACTGAATCCTTACTGCTGCAATCCAATATGCATTTACTTAGGAGTAAGTCTTGCTGAATGGTTAGAGCACCTTTGAATAGGCACAGATAGGAGCATGTTATTTTGAGTGGCATGGTCTTTCTGTCTTTAGGTATAATAGTATGATGCAAATCACAATAGGCATAGGAGAATAGCATTTGGAAGACAAGAATGTAAACAAAATGTACATTTAATTAATAAGTGTAGTTTGATTATTATAATACTATGGACCCTGGTTACATGCATCGACTTCCCGTAATTAGACACATCTGATTGGATTATCTATGAACAGCATTACAATTCTTGGTGGGACTAAAGGGCCTTTCTGCACTACACTGTTACAGTGCTCTTATTTCACCTTCCACGTCCTATGGAATCCTGGGGTTTGCAGTTTAGGGAGCGGCCTTCAGAATTCGCAGCCAGAGAGCTCTTGGGCCTCAATAAGCAGAAGAGGAGGTAAAATCAGTAATGCTGCTTCTCTCACCGGCCCCGTCCACCGTAGACATCTGCTCCACAGGGCTGGGAAACACTCCAGAATAGGCTTCCATTACCTGCGGGAGGGACAGAAAAGAAAAGGAAGCCATCTCAAACTTTGGTACAGCACCGGATTTAAGCCATTGTTTCTAAATTTAAAGTGTTTACATTGTATGATTCATTAAGGCTTTTATAACTGGTTTTCTCTTCTTTATAGACAGTTTTCAATGAACGAACTGATTTTTCTCTAGGAAAGAGGTGTCACAATTTGTGAAAACCTTGAGCTTGAAATGTTGTTCTATATCCTGAATGGATATGCCACGTTTTTAAATCTGTTTTATGTGGAGGTACTTGATTTCAGGGCACACATTAAGATCTCTACACTGTTGGTTGGACTAGAACCACGTGCAAACTTGACACATATGATTATGTGCTTAATGAGTATTCTTAACTTCATTATGAGCCAAGGATATTATGTAGTGCTAAGGAGCATCATATAATTAAAAAAAAAACATAAAATGTCATATACTTTGATTATACCAAGATAGCACATTGCAAAAGACATAGGAAAAAATGTTGCTATTTAACAGTGATGTAATTTACCTCAATTTAACAATGATGTAATTTATTTAACAATGATGCAATCTACCTCAAAATTAAAAGACTTCCTCTCCCAAATTGATACAAGAATAATTTCCTTGATTTCTACAAAAGTTGTATAGTTCCAGTGGCTTTGAATTACATAGTTTATTTGGTTCTGAGTCTATGGTATAATCCAAATGCAGAGTCAGGAATGCTTAAGCCCATTGATTTGAACGGGCTTAAGCATCCCTAAATGTTGCATTGGATTTGACCAAAATTTATTAGCTAGCCAGAGATCAAGATCAAATGTTAGGAAATTCAAAAGTCTTATTGCAATATTACTGAAAGTATATAACTCATGAATATTACACCGTAGTGTGAGACCAGACCGCATCATCTGTTACAAAACATTTGTACGGAAAAAAAAAAGATAGGTAATGTTCAGATGATTTAATCAAGAATGTGTTGGTATATAATGATGTTATTTCAAAATTAATGGTATGATTTGTGGGGGGGAAAGGATGTGTTGGTATAAAGCTATGTAGTTTTTGATGTATTTGTGCTGATGATGCAGTTAAGTTTGCAGATTAAAAATAATGACAATGGAGGAAGTAACCAGATTCTTCTCCCCCTCCACCCTTCCTGCCCTTCTGTTTTAGTATTCTGTATTGGACGGTAGTAATCAATATCAAGAGGTGAAACAAAAGAATATAGCAGAAGTCTTCAAGTCGCTAATTTGAGCAGTGTATGAAGTAATTTCTTTTTCTCCCACTCTGTACTTACTAGTTTAAATTAAAAAAACGCACATGGTTTAAAATAACACCATGAAAACTTCAGTCCCAGAGAATTTATGTCTGAATAAATGACAAAATATCGTCTAAGCAATACTTGTAAAGTAAAAACCACAGAAAAATGGATAAAAATACCTGATAAAAGTGTATACAAAATCTAAGTTTTAACTTGATATTTGATAGCAAGTTAAACTTGAATATTACTGAACAAAGCTTTCCTGCTTCATCTAGGTCTAGCACATTTTAACACCAATCAAATTATTATTGCTATATAGAAGTCACTGGAAAATGTTTCTCAATGGCAGTGGTTCCATCTAGCATTCAAATTTCCGAAAGTCACAGAAAGTGTTCACAAAGAATCTCTACACCAAGATGTTCCCATGGGCAAGGATCCTCTATATGATCCAGCAATCCATATTGCACATTTCAAGCTTTTAAACTGGATTACTGCCTTGGAAGATGGTTTTGGAAATGATTATTTTTTATAAAATAGGATTGAATTGTGCAGAGGTATACTTTCAAAATTAACTTGAATTTGTACCTATTTTTTTTTCTCCGATTGAGGTTTTGGGTTAAGTATTTAAAGGCTTATACCACTCATGAGCACTGTATTTGAAGAGTAGCTTTCTCCTGCATCATGTCTATTCATGTCTATTAAGATCTTCTTCAGTGACCCTTCTTTTCAGAGGAATTACAAGATATTTTCATGTCAGATAGAGCAAATATCACCTGTGCCCATCCTAGTTACAATGATATGCCCAAAGCCAGTAAGATATTTTAGTATATGAGACAGAAAAGTCCACAAGTGCCTCTCTCTATCTGTAGCAGTCAAAATATAATACAAAACAAATGTAATTATTAACTATTTTCTACCTTTCACTTTATTTCAGTCTAATCCTAATGACACTATGTCATAATAGTTTTAGTTAGTCAGACAAATACAGCGTTTCTCACACAATTTAATGACAGTTATAAGAAGCTGGATGCAAGGAATAATTTTGTCTTTCTTGTCATTGTTTTTGTATGCCTTCAAGTAGCTTCTGACTTATGGTGACCCTAAGGCAAAGTTATCATGGGGTTTTCCTAGGGCTGAGAGTATGTCATGCACTCAAGGTCACCCAGCAAGTTTCCATGGCTCAGTAGGGAATCAAACCCTGGTGTCCAGGGTTGTAGTCCAACACTCAAACCTCTACACTATTTTGCAAATAAAGTAAATACTGAAGTAAATACTGTAGATGTTAATATACGGAAATAAAATTTTCTCCTTGTTATCTCATCATGAATAAGATGTTTGGGGGACAGTCTTGACTTAAAATATGTGGTATGGAATTAACTTTGGGGACACTTGAGGGGGCCAAAATTTTTAAAATTTCATACAGAATAGTGTGTTTGGTGGCCTACTGGGAGAGGAATACTTTTTCAAGGGGAACTGGTGCAAATGTGCAGCAGGAGGAATATCTGAGCATCTTAAGATAACATCTCCCCAGAACAGTAAAAAATGAACCATCACTACAGTTAATGATTCTCCTGAGCAATGCTAGGTACTATAGCTAGTTGGCTTACATAATCAGATGTGTGTGTGTGTGTCTGTGTGTACGTGCCTTCAAGTTGCCTGTCAATTTATGGCAAACTCATGAAGGATAGAGTCCCTCAAAGTTTCTATTTCCCTCTCTCCAGCAAGGCCATGTCCCTTCTCCTTTCTGGTACATCTCCAGATAGGCTGATAACTGAAAATTTGTGAAGTACTGAGAATACATTTCCTTGTATAATGTTATATATACTAAATATGTGGTTATTTGGGTACAATTAGCTATTTCCACAACAGACAATAGACTTTTCAACACTGGTGCTATTATGGGTTGAGTCTGAGGGCCTTTCTGCACTACAGTATTATAGTGCTATTATTCCACTTTTAATATCCTATGGAATCCTGGGGTTTGCAGTTTAGGGAGGGGTATTTAGAATTCTCATCCAGAGAGCTCTTTGGCCTCAGTAAACCACAAACCCCAGAATTCCACAGGACGTTAAAAGTGGAATAATAGCACAATAACAGCGTAGTGCAGAAAGGCGCTGAGATGTTTGAGAGAGCTATCTTCCATATTGTCCTTCCTCTATTTTGGAGTCTGCAGGATAAATTTTACTGTTAAGCACCACCACTTCCTTAGCAAAGCAACTTTTTTGGCCTTGTTTTTCTTTAACAACTATTCACTCAGCTAGAAATACTCTCTGTTGTTGTTGTTGTTGTTGTTGTTGTTGAAAGATTTTTTTATGTAGGGCCTCAAGCTAGCTGTTGGATTTACTGACCTGAATTTTTTTAAAGACCTACTCTAATCATCTGGGCCATTTGCAATCACACATTGCCTGTCCCAACGGGGCTACAGAAGTAACAACTGTCCGCTATTGATCCCCTTCCTCCTTAGGAATGCTCTGTAATACAGTTGCACCTCAGCCCTACTGAAGTAGGTGTCAAAATTTGTTCATACCTTAGCACTGAACTCAATGGTATTTAAATGCAGCTTGCTAAACCTAGATCCAGACCTTTGTATTTTTTTAGGTGTTCTTGATTCTTTTTATTATTTCTGATATAAGAAACAGTGGAAACGACTGTGAAATGTGGTATAGGCACACACAGTAAAATGAGGGAAGCAACATATCAAGATGCTGGAGAATGATAATCCAAAATGTCCTAACGCAAAAACTCCAACATCATATTCTAGTAACTTGTTGGATGCTGAATTTTTCAATTAAGAAATTTGTGCAGACTTTTCTTTTCCCTGAAGAAGGCCTTAAGGAAAGTACAGATGGAAAGGTGCTGGGTATTTAATAGTAATAGTAATATTATTAAACATCATTTTCAAGCATCATAGCACATATCTCTTAGAAACATCTCTTAAAAACATAAAAACATACTTGCTTTTCAGACTTTTGCGGTTGCTTTTTGTTCTTTGTCAGATACAAAATATAAAATGAAATAATTAGAAGTTTTGTGTGTGTGCGTGTGTGTGTTTGTGAAGAGAGAGGGTAAACAATATTTTTAAGAATATCTGAAAACAATATTTTCAGGAATGTCCTGAATGTCTGTTCAGGAATGTGTGGAATAATGTATTGCTCTGTCAATTTACAACAGATTATTTATTAATTTGTTGCTGAAATATTGCGATAATGAAATTTAACTATTTTTAATTTTCTATGAAGGAAATGTTCATGTCATTCAAGAACCTGAGTTATCAATATAACGATATGCATTAATAACTTTAAAAAAGTATTTAAACCTGAACGGCATTTTCAGTAAACTGCTCAGCTGATTAAAAAGCAATAGTACTTTACTCCTAGAAATTAGGCATCCTTAATAACTAAGAATAATTTACATAAATGTTGACAGAAAAATACTTCTGACTCAGATGTATTTATGGAAACATCATCATTTCTTAAAAAGCAGCAAAACTGGATGATCTATTTGTCTTATCAATTTGGTAGGATGAAGGCCCGCCCAGGTTTAAGAGAGCAGTATGTAAATATTTGTAAGTATAGGCCTTTTACAACTAAAAGAGAAATATGAAACATTCCCTCCCCACCACCGAATTCTCAAGTACCTGTGAGCTGAGAGCACTGTATAGAGATAAGAAAAGTAACTAAACCTATTGTCTGAAGACTACCTAATCACAGCTTTACAAAAAACCCCACAGATTTCCCCACTATTTACCATGAGCAAATCTCATGTATGCTTGGGGGACAAAAACAAACCTAAAGAAACCAGAACGTTGGCAGAGTGTGTAAGTCTAGCAGTTTGTCACTCATAGCATCTGGGATACAGAATTTAGATGTACGTTGCAGGGGTTGGAAATAGCTAGCGCAGGGAGAGAGGAGACTGTTTTGCTCAAGTGTATAATAGCCTTCACTATCTCAGAGCACAGATTTACCATTAAGATGAACTGTGCAATGAGGTCCCTCTCACTGCTTTAGGGGGACCTTGTGGGAGAAAGAAAAAGGGGGAAAAGAAAATTAGCAGAAGGAAATTCAACATTTATTTGATAAATGATGTCACTTCCACCAAGAATGTCAAAGGGATTCATTTACTGCTCTCTAGGCAGCTTGTACAAAACATATATGGGGGGAGGGTATAATCTTGTCTGGATTATCTTCTTATTCAGTTGAAACGCTCCAGAAACCAGCAAAGGATACAACATGTGTGTTTCCTTGCAAGAATTCACATTCATTATCCTCTTCTGTTCCATCACTGCTGCTGATCTTGTTGCTGTATCTCCCAAATGCTGAAGAATGGCTGCTTAAAATAAACTTTCCAGAGAGATGCCACAAAAAAAATCAATTATCTATATTTACTTAAGTAAAAGCTACCAATAACCTAAAAAGAATGCACGGAAACAGCCCAGCATTGGCAGGAGGTGGGATGCAATAAACATGATTGAATGGAAATCTCAGCAGTGGTAACATTTTTGCAATATATTGTCGGAAACGCAGGAGATCTGCTCTTGCTTTATTGCACTTTGTCAATAATTTTCATAATGTGAAGATGTTCAAAGTATGTGACTAGGTTTCCTAAAAGGAGAAGTTCCATACTGACAGTTTTCTGCAGCCTTGCTTCACGCTATTTGGATAAACATGATCCAAGAAGCAGGTTGTTTATATCACATGCTCATATGAAGATCCAAATGTGATAATCATGTATAACAGCACTTTCAGTAGGAAATGAAACATATGAATTAGTTTTATTTTGCTTACTTAATATCATGAGTTATAGGAAGTACATATAACAGTCTTAGCTTCATTGGTAAAGTTATTTTGTATGCTTCTTTGTCACAACACTACAGCAAAAATCATAAACAAAAAGGACAAAGCTGAAACTTAAAAGTAAGCAAAATACAATCTTGCAGCAGGACGCTGTAATATCCTAATCGAATGATCAACAAGTGCAAAAGACAGTGCAGACAGGGTTCAAGAAGACGGAATGATGATAAGGGGAAGACAGAATGAAGAGCATCTGGCCAGGAGTTCAAAATCATGGGGCATTTGCTGGAAGGGAGGCTCTGAAAGCGCATAGGCCATGAAGGACATAAAAACAAGGGAAATCTGAAGTCCCCTCATCTCACTTCTTTAGCAAAAACTCAGCTCATGCTACAAGACAGTAATCTCTCTCATCCTCCAGATGGTTTACAGTTGAACTCATTACTGAAAATATTTTCCAGGGCATAGTTCCACGCCTCTATGAAATCCTGACACCTGATGCTGGAACAACATGCATAGTCAAAGATACACAAAGCAGATAAATGCAATGGAGAGAAGGTGAGTACATACTGGCAAGTTTGGAATGAGTATTTATCAGCCTCAGTTCTTCACAGGTGAAAATGGGAATAATAAGGATACCACAGCTGTAAGGATGCAATAAAAATGAGATTGCAGAACAGGAAAAAAAAAATGTTATTCTTGTATTTGCATAACAAAATGTATGGGGACACCACATTTTTCATGAAAACCTTTCATTTATATTTTTAAAAATATATGATTTATTTAGAACATATACATTTCCAAGGCTCAGGTGGGGCGGGCTTGTTCTCAGTCCAAGGGGGTGACACACCTACAGCCCTTCAGGCAACACACATCACAACACACCATTTGGAAAGCCCTGCTGTACTGTATTCATATAAAATTAGTTCTACTGCAAGAATCATATCTAAGTTATCCCACCTTTTTTTTTCAGATGGTGTCTAGACGTTAGCATGCACTTTAGAAAAGACTTTTCCCTCCATGTGAAAATTCTTGTTTTACGGTAGTAATTGCTATGTTCCATCTGCAATGTTTATAATTGTGTCCTTTATCTATATCAAAACCAAAACAAGAGCCATTTCCGCACTAGACTGTTACAGTGCTATTATTCCACTTTCAACATCCTATGTAATCCTGGGGTTTGCAGTTTAGGGAGGGGCCTTTGAGTGAAACTGCAAACCCCAGGATTCCATAGGATGTTGAAAGTGGAATAATAGCACTGTAACAATCTAGTGTGGAAATGGCCAAGGTCATATTTTTGGTTGATCTTTTAAAAAAATATTAGTTTATAATGGATGAGTTGCTGGGACACCTCGTGTGTTCCAGCATTAAGCCCAGGCTTTTGACTGAAAATAAGAGGGCAGAGATGAGCCCTGGCACAAACTGCATCCTGAAGCCTCGCAGAGCTTCGCCCGCCGATTCCCGCCGCCGCCTTCTCTGCCGCCACTGACAGGGCAAGTAAGTTTGTTCTGCGGAGGAGGGTGCGAGTTACAGGACAGATATAAACCGCAGGTGGACGGACGGGCACGCGCGTTCTGACCTGCGAAGCAGAGCTCCTTCCCTCACCCCCCGCTTTCACCCCGCTCCCCCATCTCATTAAAGCGGCAGGGGGGCCGCGGGAGGGTGGGCGGGAGAGAAGCGCGGCGAAGCGGCGGCTGTCGCTGCGTCGCTGCCGCGCCTTGCGCTTTCCCGCCGAAACAATGCAGCAGCAGCAACAATTAAGGTCCAACGGCCACAATTGCCGGCGCCTTCCTCCGCTTCCCTCAGAGGGACCGGCCGGGTCGCGGCCCACCGGGAGGCCGTTCTGCCCTCAGGCGCCTCAGCCTTGGTGGCCGGACCCGGAGCGGCAAGTCGGGCGGTCCGTCAGCCGGACTAGCCGAGGGCTGAAGCGGCGGCGGCGGCGGCGGCGGCGGCGGCGGCTCCTGTCAGGGCACGAGGCGGAGTCCCCCCCTCCTCCTCGCCGCCGCCGCCCGGCCCCGCCCCGCCCCGCCCCGCCCGGCGTCTCCCCACCTCCCCCCGCCGCCCACCCATATCCCGCTCAGGAGGGGCCGGTGGGCAGGAGAGCGCCTCAAAGCTCGGCCAGGAGTCGGCGAGAGGAGCCCTCCTACCTCCGCTTCGTCCCCTCCCTCCCTCTCCCTCCTTCACCCCCAGCAGCAACTTCCCCGTCGGGCTGTCCTCCGCCGCCGCCGCCTCCCCGCGCCGCCAAGCCCCTGCTCGGTCTCTGGCCCCCGCTCCTTCTCCCGCTCGCTCTCCCTCAGCGGCAGCGACAGCAGCACCCCGCGAGCGCTGGTCTCCAGGGGACGATGCTCCGGCTCTGCGGCGGCTTCCGAGCGGTGGCTCAGCTGCTCAACGCCCGCAGGCTCAGCGTCGCCGCCTGGCTCGTGCTGCTGCACCACCTCGGGCTCCCCGTGCCCTTGGCGTCCTCCATCCTGACAGGTAAAGATGGGAGACCCCCCCGACCCCCCTCTCCCGCGGCGGGCGGGCGCCGCGCGCTCAGCCTCCGGCCACCCGGGCGAAAACTTGCAGGCGCGGCGCGTGCGGAAGGCGATGCTGGCTTCTGTGCCGGGCGCAGGGTTTGGTTTTTTCCCCCGCTGCAAAAAAAAGGTAGCGGGGATGCGTGCGAGCGTCCGTGCCCGAGGACCCCGGGCGGTGATTCGGAGCGCGGGAGTTGGAGGCAGATGAGGGCGCATCGTGCTTTCCTTAAGAAGTGGACACCCAGTAGGAATTCCCTTTTGTTCTCTCGGGGAAGGGGCTGTCATAGGCCATTTCCGCACTAGCCTGTTCTAGCGCTATTATTCTACTTTCAACATCTTATGGAATCCAGGGGTTTGCAGTTTAGGGAGGGGCCGGCCCTTCCCGAAACTGCAAACCCCAGGATTCCATAGGATGTTGAAAGTGGAATAGTAGCGCTAGAACAAGTCCAGTGCAGAAGTGGCCATACACACGTTATGGTACCCAGACAGAGAGGATTGGCTGCACCTCCCTTTAAAGTGTCAGTCCTAGATTTGGTAACAAGTAGCATGAGGACTAGCCCTGAGGTCTGGTGTGGAGGACAGTTGCTGGTCCACCCGATAAGCAGATGCAAATAGGACAACAGATGCTCCAGTAACCCTTGGATGAAGATGGCAACTGAATGAGGACAGCTGTAATCTCTATCCCCTAGATCCCTATATGGTGCTAAAATTATATTAGAAATTATTCAGGATTCACATAGTGTCCTTAAAAGTACAGGGATTGTGATTTTTTCAGGATTGGCATTGAAAATTAGAGCATAACAAACCAACATTGACCACTGTAGGTTACATGCCATTCAGACAGGTGAAGGACTTAAGTTGCTGTGTTCTACGTGCCCTGTTCATGATGGAGGTATGGTTGGATTCACAGAGAGAGATGTTAGTAGTGAAAAGCATTAGTTTTCTAAAGATAATACCAATCTAGGATAGTTTGAGTGTGGAATCTCTAGGGAAGTTTTGCTAACTGAATACCTCTTTGCACACTGAAGCTGTTCATAGTCTTGGTCTTTTAAGCATGCTGATCGACTGAAGGACTGGTATTTTGTTTCACTGATTTGATCTGCGTAGTCAACAGTAGACATTTCCCCATTTGTTTCTTTATAGAGATCAGGTCCTTATCCAGATTGCATAAACTTCATTTACCAAGGTAACACTTCCAAGGCATTTGAAAAAAATCAGAAGCATCCCTCTGTACTGTGACCTGAGAATGACATATACATAAATGTTAAAGATGGTTGTTAACTAACAAAATCTATTATTTATGCAGTTTAAGGTTTTGATTAATGGGGGGGCAAGGGGGTCAGGTAACAAAAAGGTGTGCTTTTGAAAGTTTAATTTATATTTAACATAAAGTCCACTCAAAACAAAAACAGCAGATATTTACTGAAGTGCAGGTCCTGTTCTTTCTTGTGGGTCTTACTTTTGTGTAAGTGTGCTGAGGGCTGCAGGCCTCGAGTGCAGTAGGTTTAGGTTGTTAACTGAACACTGTAAGTGAGTTTTAAGTGAAGAAATTGAGGCAAAAAGTATTAATGTTTAAAATTTCCATGCAGGCTCTGTTGCAAAATGTGAAAACGAGGGAGAGGTTTTGCAGATCCCCTTTATCACAGACAATCCTTGCATAATGTGCATTTGCCTGGTAAGTGTGAATTCCACTGATAAGATCAAACAAGAATGTCTCATGTAATCAAATAACGCTTATCTTTTTCCTTTATACAGTGAAAGGTTATCTCACTTCTGTACTGGCTGCACAAATTTCCACTCCATAATCTTGGCATTATCTCCTTGACTTCTTAGCTAAGACACAAATCTTTCAACTAACTTTGCCCATGACTTTGTAAATCTACCTGAATGTTCTGCTTAAAGGCTATGTATTTGTGATTAAAGATGTTCTGCCCTGCATTGCCTGTGGTGCTGAATCATTTTCTGCTAAGTATTTTTTCTACATATAGAGTTTGTGTTCATGGCAAAGGACAAAGAAAGAACTGACATTTAGTTCAAACCTTTGCTTATATCAGTCCAAGCTCTAAAAATTGGCATGAAAGCTATAACAGGTCAGTAAGGCAACACAATCCAGGTGGTTTGGAAGCCCAAGTCTGCTTTCAAAATGTAGTATGGTCTTCTTTCAAGCTTTGCATTCTTGGCTAGACATATTGTAATAAAAAGACAATGCCAGCACACATGATACTTCTATCAGAAAACTTGCTCTGAGGATGACACTGGAAGCTGTTTGTTGGGGAAATTCAGATTCCCTTTTAGTTAACAATGACCCTGGCTTGTATTTCGCAGCAAAGGAAGTACCCCCATATTCTTGCAGTGGCTCTCAGTTTCATGGTAGAAACACTTTGCACACCAGCCTGTGAGAACTGAAAAAAATTACTGCTGATGGTTAAGGTTTTTAAAAGTTTTTTTTAAAAAAA